>JACCPG010006552.1:0-44905 GCA_016069955.1 Drepana arcuata | reverse complement strand
CACACCCACTTTCCGCTAGGCATATATTTTAGGTACCAATGTTTCAGATGGCAAGTCCGAATTAAAGAAGGTGTTACATCTCTGCCTACCCCTACGGCGACTCAACCCGTCGGGCCGGCTATTGTAGACAAAGAGAGAGTAGAGCGCCAACTCGCTCTAGACTTCCAGACTTCCAGACCTCCTTGGCATCGTCCACATTCATCATACTATTATTACAATAGTTTTAGTATAGGTAGTTATTACAGTTTTAGTCCCTGTATGTAGTCGAGTATTCGCGGAAGTGCGCTTGATACAACCTTTAAACTAAGTCATATCTACACGGTAGTCAATACAATGAAGATCTATTTGTCGCACCGCTTTTAAGCTTTGTAGTGGTCCGTAGACTGCACAGTCGGCGAACTGCGATTCTATAAGGCTTATAGCTTGGCTTGAAAGGATCTTTGTCACTCTAACCTTTTTAAAGAATCTCGCCTTTACGACTCTAAGTGGAAGAACCAAATTATATTACCTATTGGATTTGTCCAAATTGTGTTGCCTCTACTGGCAAGCGCTTTGTATTGCCAAATTCACCGCTTATTGTTGTTGGCCTTGAATTAAATCCATACCGACGTCAAATAAAGTAAGGTGGTGGAACATTATGCAGTGTACTAAATTGTAACATCATCTTCATCATCATATTATCACGAGTCCCTAACGGGGTAGGCAGAGAGTATAGAGCGCCAGTTTTCTCTACACTTACATAACTCTGTCGCTTCGTCCACATTCATCAGTCTGCATACATGCTCGTCGGTTTCGAGTACCCTTGACTATTTAAGTATAATGAGCTACTACACCTATTATCATCAAGGCGAGTCCCTCGACGGGTCTCTCTAAGCTTATTAAACTCGTTCACTTCATTTAATAAATCAGTCTCATACATGTTCGCTGGTTTCCAGTACCCTCGATGTTTCTGTCCTTGAGTGATCGGTTTGGTCTAGGTAGTTGCGCGAGTGATACCCTTGGTGTTGCAAGCGGCGGTAACCGCTTATCAGGCGGACCGTATGCTTGTTTGCCACCCATGTGGTATAAAAAAGTTGCAACTCATCTTTCAGTAACAGTATTGAAATCTGTTTCATGAACCTACCATTTTTAGGCTTCCGTAGTAAACTATAAGCTCTAATAGTTTCGCAATGCCGTCTGTCTGTCCGTCATAACTACGGAACCCTACACTGCGCGTGGTCTGACAGGCCCTTCGCCGGTTTTCGTCTATATTACATCGTCATTTAATGAACTGTTAATTGAGTGTGTGTTAATATGATTGAGGTAATAATTAACTGCATTCAAATTGTTTGATTTGTTTGTTTTAAAATATTTATAGAAATGTGGAAACACGCCCGCCGAATATGTATTTGAATGTCGAAAGGTAAGTATAGTAATGGTGTGTGTAAATTAATATTCTACACCACAAATGCGGCAACAAACGATGGTTAGCGGGCATTGACTGATTGTACGAATATAGTTAAATAATACTTTGAATTATCGAATCGAATCGCGACTGTACCAATGAGTTTTTCTGAAATTAAGAACAGTGATTAGTCACACCAATAGCTTTACGGTGAAGAAAAATCGATAGGAAACCTGAATACGTCTGAGAAACAATTCAAAGGCGTATGTACAGTCGTGCTTGAGTATTGGCGATAGACTCGCCATCTGTCACGTTGGCAGCTAAATTATATCTCTGGCGGGAAGTGGGTGTGTTGGCAGTACCTATACACTCTGCCTTCCCCTTAGGGGACCCTTGTGGGAAGACGTGATGATATATATATATATATACTTTGTAATAATAGGTCGTGCCCATTTGGATATCTGTATGCCCTACGGCTGGCGTTATTTGCGTGAGATTGTCGGGTACCAACGTTCCGAACGTTGCCTTTATCGGTGATAGCTAGCGATAACCCATATCAGTCAGAGATTTCAAGAAATCACTTGCCAATTTGCCACTTTTGACAATGAAATCGCGCTCTTTAGACAGCTGATTTTAACAAATTCGACACTGATTAATATGATCTTACCGGACAAGGACAGACGGACTCTTGTATACTAGTGCTAGAAAGAGACAGGGTTTATTTATTGAGAAAGGCTAGGCTACGTCAAATGATTCTTCGCGGTTTCACAGTTGTTCACCTACAGGGTACAACCGACCCTGTATACGTGCTATTATCCCCTAGAGACCCTCATGGGATGACGTGACAATATAGAAAACCTATTTTAACGTATTTTTCCTATGACTCTCAGTTGGTAGCTCAAATGAATACACTCAATTTACACTAAGCACTACGAATGAACTAATTACGTTGAATTATAGTTGTGACCTTGGGATCATGCGAGCTGTTTTGTAGGCAACTTGTGAAACGCAAAATAATACCTGATCAAACATTTGTTGATATAATTTTAATGGATTGTATTATAACATATAGTCTAATTAATCAGTTGATCATCCTCGGACTGAGCGAGCTATTTGACGACCGTCTGGCCTAGTGGTTAGAGCTCCTGACTGCGATACTTGAGGTCGCGGGTTCGAATACCGCTGGGGGCAGATATTTGTGTGATGAACACGAGTATTTGTACCTTAGTCTTGGATGTCCTATGTATTTATGTATATATCTATCTATATAAGTAAATATATCGTTGTCTAGTTACCATAACACAAGCTTTGCTTAATTTGGGACTAGGTCAATTTGTGTGGAATTGTCCCAGGTATTAAAAAAAATAATAATAAATAAATAATTAGATTGAAGAGATCCTTCAATAGCTGATTTAGTTATATGGCTATTTATTTATTATATTACATATAAATATAAATAATAATACCTCTGGCGGAAAGTGGGTGTGTGGGTATCACCCATACACCTCTGCCTACCCCTTCGGGGACCCTTGTGGGAAGGCGTGAGGATATTTATTTTAATCAGGTATCTATTTCGATATATGTCACCTAAGGGCTACTTTCATCAATTGATAATGAGTACCTGGCCTTAGTATCACAGCTACCTAGCTGTGATACTAAGGCCAGGTGCCACCCGCTTTAAAACGATGTTTTATCGCGAGGTCAGTTACCTCGTGTTGCTTATTGATCAAGATTGTTTAACCAGTTTGGAAACACAATATTAATATCCTCTTTAACTTTAGCGTTAGCGTTTAAACTATAACAATTGACTGTCTATTCCATAATAAATCCTTCGGGTGTCAAGGGTATTATGTTTTTAGGTTCAGCTGAATTATTCCGTTTTTTACTGCGAGCAACACGACAAATAACATAGATCGTTTGTGGATATTAGCGCAGCCGTGCACAATTTGGACCGTAAATTGTCGTAATACGTTCGTAATATCAGTTTGGAGCCAAAACTAAAACACATTAACGTTTCCAGTGTTCCCGCTTTAATGTCTACAAAAGGGACGTAATTTCTAATGTTCTCCGGCAAAACAATGCTTTTCCTTTATCCGAGGCCGCTGATTTCTTTGTGGATAAAAAAACAGAAGTCTATATGATAAAAATGTTATGTTGGTTTGTGTACGCTTCAAAAACTCAAAAATTTCTGAACTGATCGAATTGTAATTTTAGCATGATATATAATCCGCATCAAGGATTGTTTTTATTTATTTTTCCCTCCTTCCTCCTCCTCTTAAACCATAAACCATAATTATTTTTTGCACCAGTCACATTTCCACAGCGAATCCTGGCAGGGTACAGCTAGTTGTTTATAAAATCAATCATGTGAAATCATTTATTCCAATATTCCACAAATGTGTACGTAAACGGACTCGCCATCTGTCACGTTGGCACCTAAAATACATTTCTGGCGGAATGTGTGTGTGCAGTTACTACCTATATACCTGTGCTTAAGCCTTCGGGAGCCCTTGCTGGGAAGGCGTGAGGATATATTCAAATCAAATCAAATCAAAATCTTTTTATTTCACATAGGCCCAGATGGGCACTTATAAAACGTCGAAGAAGAAGAAGCACTTTTATATTATATTTATATTACTTATATGTAACAAAATTATTATAAATTAAGATCGCCGCCGTGTCTATCTGTAATTTGTATGAATTATTCTATGCAGTAAGTTTGGATGTTTGCGGTTCTTTCACGGCCGAACGGCTAAGCCGATTTGGCTGAAAGTTGAAATGGTGATAGCTTATACCCAGGAATAGGACATAGGGTACTTTTTATCCTGAAAAATTCAAAGTTCTTATATTATAATGCATGATGCTCTTTCACGGCATAGCGGCTGAACAGATTCTGGCAGGAAAATTGCCAAAGCTACTTTTTCGAACTCAACGCGGGCGAAGCCGCGGGCATAAGCTAGTTGTTAATATTTTGTGATAAGAAGCTTATGTTACGACTACAACACACTTGCCAAGAACGTGCCTTATAAGGGCTTCGGAGCCGTACGATGTGTAAATCTATAGGGCTACTTGAAAATAATGTATGGTGGATATGAATCAGGTCATGCGGTCGTAGACCTGGCAAGACCTCACTGGCTGTGCCCCGCGGCTTGACCCGGGCTAAAACATTACACAAGCAAATTTAATTTTAGTGTCGATTTGTAATATAAAAAAACCGCATTTTATTAAATGCATTTGGATACACGTGTATATGTAAAGCTGCGTATGTTTGAGAAATCCAAATACCTATGTAACAAGGCTAACTGTGCCCCATTGTCTAACCCGCTTGAAATTTTATTATATTATATGTACATACACGTATAAATTACATACGTGTTAATCCTGCTAATAAACTATCCCAGTGCCAAATTGTACCCTATTCCGCCCAGCCGTTCTCGGCGAGATTGAATAACAAACATCGCTACAAACTTTTGCATTTGTAATATGTATTATTAGGATACATAAAATGCCGCATTTGGAGCCGCGGAAACTTTTAATGAAATGTATAACAATGTGCCTCGTTCACAGCTGTATTTGACAATACATAGTTACAAACTTTGCCTGTGTTTCAGATATAAATGCTCCCGCAACTTAAATAGAGCTGACTTTGATGTAGTCCATTCGTGGGCAACATTTGTCTTGTATTCATACATGTACTACGTCTAGAACTCCAGATCAAATTGGTTCAACGTGGAATATTCTCAGTCATTAGCGGAGTGTTTTGTTGAAAGATAAGCTTATATTTAGATGGAAGGCGTCGTGTGATCTGACAAGCCACTGGATCTCTGCTGTATGTATTTATAGATATATCTCCTGCTGGGTCTGTTCACGCGACAAAATTCTAGACAACATTAAGATGCTGACGGCGTCGACCCACCCCCCCGCTCCCCGCCCCTGTCCGCTTATATTATATTATACCTAGCTAATTGTGACGGTACCAATTTTGCAGAAATTTAATTACAAATTCTTCACTATCCTTATTTATTAGTGCGCGTACTCGTCATGTAAACTTACGGTTTACTTAAGCGACCTTTTGTTAAATTGACTCGCGTAGTAAGCATTTATAGAGAAAGCTATGATATGAGACCAATAATCTCTTATCAAAACTTTCTTATCACAGGAAAATATCGTACTATTAAAATGAGTAAGGTAAAACAAGTGTTAGACGTTGGGCAAATTTTGAGCGGGTCGTGACGGAATACTCGTAAATAATGCAAACGTGCGCTTTTCGGGACTGTACCGCTCTCGCTCCTCGCTCGTGTCCCGTTCGTATCGCTCGTGTCCCGCCCGTGTCCGCTTCGCTCGACTGGCCGGTAGCGAACCGCTTGGGCGAGTTTATAACGTTAAAGTTTGTTTTAACAGCGAGCTTTTTATTTATGCAAACTGGCTCACCTGTTTTTTGTACGGTGATTTACATTCCAAAAGTCACCAAAAGGGCTTCGGAATTTTGTTAGCAACAATTTTATTCGTTTGATACTTGACCGGAATTGTGGCGTCCATTAATCATATGAGGTAATTTATAGTGATATTTAGTGGTAGTAATACAGCCGCTATGGTACCGCAACTGTGATTCATTGCTTCGCAATGGTTCCACGGAAAATGGTCAAAAGTGAACTCGCTCGCACAGGACATAATCTTTAAAATAGTCATCAATATTTATTACAAGAGTTTTTTCGACGCTATTAGCGAAACAAGCAGTTACCGGCCCATTTCTAAACCAAATTAGTTAAGTTATTAAGTTTTTCTAAACCAAATGAAGATACAAAATCGAACGTATTTATTTAATTCAAACTGGTTAGGCACTAATGAATTAAATAATAAAAAAAAAAGTTCGAATTATATCAATAATACAAGTATGGACCATTGCTACCATCTTGCACCTTTAGTATTGAGGGTATACTAGCTATACTATACATAGAATTTTGTAATTTTAAACTTCAAATTTGTTTACTTAACTGAGGCAAGCGCGCAATTACGGCACACCTTATAGCAAACACCTCCGTAAAGTTAGATTGCTAACACGTTCCGTGTGATCCAACAAAGTGTATCCTAGTACGAACATCTAGTTGTTGCGTTCGATACAATGTATCGGATATACGGTTGCGTGATGTCTACCGATTAGCATGACCACGGAATAATCTGTTCTGTGAGCTTAACTCTAAGGCGAACCCTTTCTATAGGGATCTCTAACGATGTTCCGAGCGTGCGTTGCGAAGCTAATATAACTTATCATCCATAAGATACTACAGAGTGATACAAATGTCAGTGTAATTAACATATACTCTAAATGAATCAAGAGTGGGTACCCGAAACCGGCGAGTATGATGCTTATTAACGTGGAAGCGAAAGAGGTCTGTAAGTCCGGAGAGGACTAGCACTCCACTCTTCCAGCCTATCTCGTGAGAGATTCGGCATGATGATTCTAGAAGCTTATCACCACTATAAGGCTTAAAGTTAGTAGCGCCAGGTCTATGCAGATTTCCAGGGCATAGAGATCGTGCTCGGTGCAGCGTCAGCGCCGCATGATCTAGTGGAGAGTCAATTATTTCGGATACATCGCCCGCAGAACTCCGGATAGCTTGGAAAAGCTAATGGTAGTTGGTCAGGTTGACGGAAAAAGATCGCGCGGTCGATCACCCACTCGCTGGTCAGACATAATAAAGACTCTTACCGACCTGCCAATACCCACAGCTATCAAGACCGCCGAGGACAGAAACACGTGGAGAAACATTGTCCAGAAAGTGGCCTTTTCAGACATTACAAACTAGACACGATCTTCAGCATTGAAGATACCGATTGAGAAGAAGTATAGCTTTAAGGTTCAAAATCCAAGATTGTAGTTAGGTAGTTTTGTCGTAGTGCGCAGAGCCCGTATCATTTGACTCGGTAAGCTAATCATTCCAAATTACCTCTACAATCAGTCATATGTTAAAAATGCATGTGAAGTGCCTGCATTAGTCGAGGTATGCTAATTATATTCCAATTAATACGTATCGTTATATGGCCGTGGGCATCGGCATGTTAGGTATCTGCTAGAAGCCTGAAACTGCTGCATATAGTCATGTATCTTAACGCCTTCCCACAGGGTCCTCCCCGAAGGGGTAGGCGGAGGTGTGTAGGAAGTATCCACACACCCACTTTCCGCCACAGAAATATTTTAGTCCATCGCCGCTTTAGCCAAGCATTAAACATACGCTTTTGAATTACTTCTTAAACGTTTCCTCTCAATATTTTCATTCACCATAAAGCTCGTGGTGTGACTAATCATTGTACTTAATTTAAGAAAAACTCATTATTAAAGTTGGGATGCGAACGTGCCATCTTTGTGTTGCAGGCAACTACTCGAACCTCACGGCTACCACGGCTTTTGAGGCTCGCTGATTTCGTCTTATACGTTCCAAATTGGCATAAATCCGTTGTTAGTCTGATGATGTCGCGCTTCTGGCGCTCATTAGAGGGCAGAGCACGGATTTGCATCAGTATTGTTCATTAGCTCGAACTATTGCATAACGCACAAAGCTTTGGCGTGCCAAGCTTGCTTTGCGTGTGTTAACGATGCCTGCAATCCTATTACATATATAAACTTTCACCAGAATTATCTATCAGAACAACATCATGTAAAATTTACCCAGCGCAAGTTTGGCAATAGTGAATTCTGAATAACTTTGTATATAAACAGACGAGTGATCAAGGCAAGTTGTACGGGTTTTTCAAATTTTCCTATTAATTTCTTGTTGGTAAACCCTCCTGTTGCTTGTAGATAATGTATTTTATAATAATAATATAATAATATATCCTCACGCCTTCCCACATGGGTCCCCGAAGGGGTAGGCAGAGGTGTATAGGTAATACCCACACACCCACTTTCCGCCAGAGGTATATTAGGTGTCAACGTGACAGATGGCGAGTCCATCGCCGTTACTCAAGCACGACTATACATACGCCTTTGAATTTCTTCTCAGACGTATGCAGGTTTCCTCACGATGTTTTCCTTCACCGTAAAGCTCGTGGTGTGACTAATACGACATAATGTATTTTATTTATTAAATTACCCACAAAGCACATTAAAAAATATAATGACATGTTCCAGCCCGTGGCAGTGCGGGCGAGTGTGATAACTTTACTCTTGACGATCATTGAATCCTATCCTGTAGGCATGCGTAGTATATCGCGATGTAAGTCATCTGCAGTTCTGCCAATCTACAAAAAAAAAATACTTTTTGTCATATAGTTTCCGAGAGTGTTTTCTTGTTTCTCAACCAAATAGAAAATCCAAGGATGGGAACGTCAAGAATATCCAAACCCCCGAACATATAATGAAGAGATTGGATTAAATGTGGCAGGTATTGAATGTGGAAGAAGCGGAAGAGGCCTGTAACTGGCGCTCTACTCTCTCTGCCTTGAGGAACCCGGAGTGATATTCATTTGTGTTCGATATTCAGCCATCTTGCGACTCACCATGAGAGGTTGTTTAGTCTGGAGGATGATAGGCATAGGCGAGATACTACCGAACACACTCGTTTGTAGTATCATACCGAAATCAGCGACGCTCACACGAAACGAACTGCATTCGCGTCGACAGCGGAAATCCGAGTCATGTACATGTAGATAGCCATAACTCTAGCATAGTGCACCAGTTAGTTAAGCGGTAAGAAGGCCTGCAATAAATAGGCTATGCAGATTTACAGGCGTTTTATTTATGAATAAAATATATCCTATGTGTTAAGCACCGAGTAATCGCCTGCAATACAAAAGTTGTAAGTTAGAATCCCGGCTGTACCAATGAGTTCTCTGTATTTACTTAAGTACATTGATTAGTTACACCACGAGCTTCGCCATGTTGGATTATATCAAAAGGAAACCTGCATACGTCGCGCGTCGTCGCGCTTGAGAAACGTCGATGTCTCATGAGTCGAAGTGTACAGTCGGGATTAGAACTTGTAATCTTTGTGTTGCAGGCAACTCGATCCACTCGGTCAGCACGGCTTCCTAGTAAAGATATAATAAGAATACCTTACTATACATTATAACCTTTATGCAAACAAGTGACTTATTAATTGTAAAGTCCCGCGTTGTGTACCGCCTCAAATATGTATGTACATCCAGGGTTGCTAGCGCTAAAATGCTTTACATATATCGCACGGAATGCCACTATAGCGACATGAATCATAATTTTACGAGTTTATAGTACAGGCAGGCAAAGTAACATAGATGGCAATTTAAGTAGAAGCTTTGTAAGTCGTTCAACTTAGTTCGGAGGTAACGAGATCGTAGTTAAGTTACGTCACGTAGCCACGTGGGTACCTACACTCACGTAGGATCCCACTTTGTTCCCGAACAGCCTTTGATGTAAATCTGGAAATAGCAGTCACTGGTATTTCAATTCCGAGTTTAGAGGCATTGTTGGCAGAGGAAAATAGATGAGACCCTCAGTATTTCATGTTTTAAGGCATGGCACAAAGGTTGCAAGTTCGAATCTCGACTTTACCAGTGAGTATTTCTGATTTCTGAACTTAAGATTATAGATACATTTTTAGGTGCCAAATAGACAGTTGGCGAGTCCTTTGCCGTAGCTCAGGCACTACTATACATACGCATTTGAATTTCTTCTCGAACGTATGCAGGTTTCCATTCGAAGTTTTCCTTCACCGTAAAGCTCGTGGTGTGACTAATCACTGTCTTGTATCTGAATATATTTATTTATTGTAAGTAAGTTAGCAGGATTATATATCACTTTCATACAAAGCACTTAAAATTATGAATAATAATACCTAGTTTCACCTTTGGGCAGACATCTGTCCGTCCAAGAATAATAGTAAGTGTGTTCATAACCTTACTTAGCTGCGTGGATTTTTTTCTGCGTACTGGCATTGTGATCAGGGTGCAAGCCACCACTGGAGAGTGCTTTAGAGAAAAGACAATGTCGTCACTTCACTGAGAGACACCATCGTCAAGCGCCGCCTCTCCCCTACAGGATGTCTAAAAACAATGAAAGGAAGAAAAAGAAAACAACTTTCTAATTAGACAATTTTCTAATTGAAAAAAAATCACATAAAATTCTGCTGTTACCTTACGGATATATTAACAAGACAACTATTCTATTTTCTAAGACATTCTGTATATCTAACACGTATTACTCTTGATCCGCCTACCCCGTGAACTACTCGGCGTAAACATAGTTCTCTTGCAACTACGGGGCAACAGAAAAGAGTTATGTTCCACTGGCGGCGGTACAGCGCAAATTAATCACTCGTGAAAAGTTTCACGAGCATAGTGCAGTGTTTTTGTGAAGCTGCGATATCACCTAGTGATATATAAACATGTACAAAGCATAGCGAGTGAAACAATTTCAGCCAGTGTCGCTATTCTACTTGTGACATTCCCAAAACTCTATGAAGTCCTTACCTAAGTAAACTATGTAAAATCCAAAGTTGTTTGTATACTTGAATGATAAGATCTCAGTGAATTGAAGCTTATTTAATAACC
The DNA here is from genome assembly GCA_016069955.1 of Drepana arcuata. Lineage (NCBI taxonomy): Eukaryota > Metazoa > Arthropoda > Insecta > Lepidoptera > Drepanidae > Drepana > Drepana arcuata. The sequence goes on along the minus strand of JACCPG010006552.1, from coordinate 33,996 downwards.
GTTCCCGTTCGTTGTATAGTGTATATAATTCGTATTATACTTTATATTATTGTGAAGCCTTAAGTTTCGTCGCTCTGTATACAATTAAACTTAAAACGTATCATTTGAAAATAAGAGGCTGCCATTGACTACCAAGACTGTTAACAAGCATACAAACAACTTGGTAAGCGGTTATTGTAGCCATTTACAACACAAGGAGTAATCACGTGTTGATACCTACTGCCAACTGGTTCTGGATAACTTGATCACTGCAGGAGTTGCCTCCCTCAGATATCTATAAACGGAGTTTAATTTCCGGTTGTTCCGGCATCGGATGCAAGTTTAAAATTCCTGTAGCGACCATTTTATCGATATCTCATTGCTGGCAAAGGTTCAACACTGGCTATGGCGTCGATAAACAGACTCGTATCCGATCGATGTGGTTGCCGTAGCGCGCGCTACGCGTCCTATATACTTACTCAAAGAGAGGGAGGGCATAACGGGTTTCCCGTTCGAATTTGGAGCTGCCCGACCGGGGCAGGACCTCCACCTTATAGAAGTCCGTAGCCTAATAACACATTTTTTTCTGTTGTGTACCTGCGCGATTAATAAGGTTTCCAATATTGAGCTCAATTGTTTTGAACGGATATTTGTGCAAAACAATTGCAATTTTTTTTTGACATATATATCCGTCTCCTGCAGGAATCGAGATGTCTTCGCAGCCAAGACGTTCAAGAGTAGTGGAAGAACTGGACCAGGAGATTCTGGTCTACTGCTTCTACTATCTAGGAATAATAAAAGTTTTAAATAATTTTCATTTGAACATCGAGAGGAAACCTGCATACGTCTGAGAAGAAATTCAAAGGCGTATGTATAGTTGTGCTTGAGTAACGGCGATGGACACGCCATCTGTCACGTTGGCACCTAATATACCTCTGGCGGAAAGTGGGTGTGTGGGTATTACCTATACACCTCTGCCTACCCCTTCGGGGACCCTTGTGGGAAGGCGTGAGGATAAATAATTTTCAGTTCAATTTTGAAGTTATTTCACCTGTCTTCCGTATCCTCTTTAAGTGAAAGGTCATTGTTAGTTTGCTAATTACACGGCTCTTAGTGTAGATTTCGCTGTAAATCGATCATCATTAATCAACGTAGCTCGGGTAGTTGTACTTAACGGTGATTTAAATGACGAAATGATTAAAATGGCCCCTCGACTTAAGTAATTATGATCGTAAACTAAAGTGTACCTTAGTCTAATTGATCCCTAATACCCGCTTGTGAGATTCAAACTTAGAGCAAACTGTTTCGTGTCTTAGTACTTACTGTACCCTGCGTGTACGTAACGTGTTGAATTATTTATATATGCTTCTTATCGAAAGAAGCATATATAAATAATTATATATAATATTGATTTATACCATATAGTGTTTCAGAAATAGGGCAGTTGCTAAAAAAGTGACAGGACACAATGACAAGATATAAAAAAAAAATTATGTAGACAATTTTTTTTACCGTATTTTTGCTTAAAAATTTGTTATAGCGATAATATTATACAAGTAGTATGTAACTACGCTTTTATATTTCTTATGATATTAGTAGTTTCTGGAAAAAAAACATTAATCCATCTTTCAGTGTCACTCTTAGAAATGGTGTCATTTTGTTGTTTATGTTTATTTCTTCCTTTTAAGGATATAGTAATAATGGTAGTTTCCAGTAATGAGCTCCAAGGAGCTCATTACTGGAAACCTTATTCACCACGTAGGAACACAACACAATAAATTGTGTTATTTGGCTACGGACTTCTATAAGTTGGAGGTCCTGCCCCAGTCGGGCAGCTCTAAATTCGAACGGTATACCCGTTATGCCCTACCTCTCTCAAGAAGTGTAAGAAGAGGCAGAGAAAGACCACGTTCCGACTACAAAGATCAAATCAATCGGACACTCAAGGACGGTAACTTCAAGAGTACTCGAAGCCGACGAACATGTATGAAGAGACTGATGAGTGCGGACGAAACGAAAGAGGTATTTAAGATTAGATACTGACGCTCTATTTTCTCTGACTAGAGAAGCAGTCAAGAAAACTCAATACCATGTATGAAGAGCGATGAGTGTGGGATGCGGAAGAGGTATACAAGCCTCAAAACCGGCACTCTACTCTCTCTGGCTACCTCATTGATTGAGTCAGCGTTCGGATAGGTTTAGAAATACTATTAGTTAAACTTACACCGTAATCCGTATCATATGGCTCACGTTAGTGTTTACAAACGCGGCTAAGTGGCCGTAATAATCTAGTTCCTCGCTCGATCTACTCCAAGTCATCGTGGCTTCATCACGAAAGCGGACCGAGTTATAATGTTGATCAAACTGGCACAGCTATGCAGCCTTGTCTGGACTGATATTCAGTTCCCTTTTTTTGTCTCTTTCCTTTTCATTGATATAATTAATAAACATTATTGAAACAATGAAAATAATAATAATATAATATAATGAACAATGAATAGTATATTGGAGTACCGAAAACCAGCAAGCATGTATAACGAGATTGACGCAAGCGGGAGTGTGTAAGTCTGTAAAGAGAACTGGCGCACTACCTCTGCCTATCCCGTGAGAGACTAGGCGTCATGTTCCACGCTACATCAGACTCTTTATACGTAGGGAGAGTAGAGCGCCAGTCCTCTCGTTGTATGAATAAAGAAAGATACATAAAAATTTCCTTCAAAATTTATTTTAAATTATTCAATAGGCTGTTGTACTCTTTAGTCTGTTGAGTTAATGAAAATCAAACTCAAAATCTTTTATTTCACATAGGCCCAGATGGGCACTTATAAAACGTCGAAAAAGAAGCAGAAAAAGAAGAAGCAAGAAGCAGAAAGTCTTTGTTTACTGTCTACTTGGGCAGATCTTATCTGAAATTCTATTATTTCAGTGAAACCCTCTAGTATCAATCTATGTCTCCAGAAGAGGACGACGCTCCCAACGCAGCATTTGATTTTATGTACTTACGTATGTAGTAAAACGATACTTCCGAGACTTGAGGAAGTATTAAAATTTTGTTTTTTATTCAGGCTACTGAGGTAAAGTTTTGTTCTCGCTATTTTCTAGAAAAGCGTAGTCAGTCGTGACAAAACCCTACTAGTAAAGTGACTGACGGCCTTGAGGTCGGGAGTTCGATTTCAACTACGACGTGTATGTATTTGTACCTTAATCTTGGGTAATAATAATAATATCTTCACGCCTTCCCTCAACTGGAATAAAGATAAAACTATGTAGATACATTGCACACGCGCGAAGTCCCGGGCAACCAACAGTGATACGATCTAAACCTTTTTTAATGTGACACTGGATGTATGGTTTGCTGCTGAACCACGCCAGAACAGCTCACCAGAATTGCTTGAAATTTGGCACACGGTTTTTTCACTGGATTAACACGTATTATATGTTTTAGTACTAAGAAAAACAAGATGCTTATGCTTGAACTTCTCTTATTATTAGTATAGACAATAAAAAGCCGTGGTGGCCGAGTGGTTCGAGCAGTTGCCTGCGACACAAAGATCGCAAGTTCGAATCCCGGCTGTACCAATGAGTTTTTCTGAACTTAAGTACAGTGTTTCGTCACACCACGAGCTTTACGGTGAAGGAAAACATCGAGAGGAAACCTGCATACGTCTGGGAAGAAATTCAAAGGCGTATGTATAGCCGTGCCTGAGTAACGGCGATGGACTTGCCATCTGTCACGTTGACACCTAATATAGCTCTGGCGGAAAGTGGGTGTGTGGATATTACCTATACACCTCTGCCTACCCCTTCGGGGACCCTTGTGGGAAAGCGTGAGGACTTATATAGACAATAAACGTTAACGCAACTTGTTGGAGCTTTAATATTGCCACTGTAGCGAGAATATCATTGTTACGGCAAAGCAATCTAGTAACAGACAGCTCCTTCGAAGAAATTATATATGTGTAATAAAATATTCGTGGACTTTAATCAAATTGATGCTTTTTGTATACGTATTATGTCGAGCACTTCCACTCGGGGATGACGCAGGCACTTATATTACTATGGGAGAAAATATTGCCAATAACGAAAGAGCTGAATGGCTTCCATGAAATCACTGCCTACGTTCTGTGGAGGAAAATACAATCTTTTACGATTTGTTAATTTGATTTTCATGGAATTACAGTTTCTGCAAGTGAAAATGTATTTACACACAATATATTAGTTATTTTCCTATATATAATACACCTCTGCCTACCCCTTCGGGGACCCTTGTGGGAAGGCGTGAGGATATATTATTATTATTATTAATATTGGAAAATAATATGAGGTAGTTTTTGTTCCCGTCGGTGTATCTTAAAATAGTTCGTAACCCTAGTAGGTAAACATAGGTAGGTTTCCAGTAATGAGCTCCTTGGATGGTTATATTGTGTTGGCAGCAGAGGGATTAGTCTCATTATGCTGCCATCACAGTATTTTCTCAGAACACAGAGTAGCAACGCGTAAGTTGTACTTCGGTATTGTAAGCGTAAATAGGCTGCTGTAACCGTTTTCGATCAGGTGGGCCGTATGCTTGTTTGCTACTCCTGTTGTATAAAAAAACATATTATATAAGGAAACTGTGCAGCCGCCCAAGGGTGCTTGTGACAGCAAGAGTATAACGTGTTGCTGGCAGCTAGAAGATTTGCTTGCTTTACTCGCTAGGGAAAACCTCAACCTGAGAGTCAACGGTGGGACACTTTTGAAATGGCACAGTGCGACACTTGGTTCCAAGTTGACAGGAATTATGAATTTTGCATCACGCATTTGTGTATTCAGTATTTTCATATTTATTAGTACATATATATTGAGTGCTACAAAATTTCATAATCGGTGCCGAGTTAAGTACTTGTTAGCATCGTGTTTTAACATCTTATTTATAAGATCCTTGAATTTACGGTAAATAAATTTCGTATCGTAAGAAATACAGACCACATAATACAGATGTGTACAGGTTCTGTGTATCAGTTAAAAGAGATTAACAACATATTGTAACTTTTAATATAAATACAAGGTACGCCGCACAAAATGGCGAATGAACTCGAATCTTGCAATTAGGCAAATAATCAATTGCTTGTTCGCCGCTCGTTGACCGTCGAAACAATGCGAGAAAGCATTTCGTATTTATCTTATACCTACTACACTTATTTTGGTGTCACTAATTTCATAAGACTTACTACCAGGCGTGGGTGCGGTGCCTAAAGCCCGATGCCCATCAGCGGAGACGTGTGTGAGCTACACAGTGGGACAAAGGATCAAATACCTATTAGGTGTGAAATGGAGCGCCACTCACCCTAACTGCGTTTAATCCACACTCGCATGCAGCGGAATATTCAGATAGGTATTCTACTCGGACGGGAGCGCTACTAGGGGCGGCTTTCACGTGGCGGGATTGGGTTAGGCAGTAACACGTTACCGTGCTGTCGCCTATGCTCAGGAAGTGATGTGCTAGTAATTGGATCAGAGACACATTCCTTCTTATAATGTGAGCTGCTGTTTAAAGGTGGGCAATTTTTTTTCCTGGTAACAGTGGTAACGGTAATTTGGTTTACGATGGTCAATACAAAGTGTATGCGTGTGTTGTTTTTTTAGAGTCCTTTAGTTCTCCGTAGTTTTTTTATTTTGTGGCCCATTTTTTTCACAAAACTATATTTTTATGTTTACTTATACTCCAGACGAGAATCCTATTGCTTTTTAAAAAGCTCACGTTCCATTTTCAATATATCCTTTGACACTTCTAAACTAAACACGTAATGTCAATTTCAAGGATATACAGGATATATTATATGAGTTAGGTAAATATAACAGATGCAGACACTGTAAAACTTTTGAATCTTTGGCAACTTAGATAATCACAATGTGCCTTAATAAGGTAAATTGTTATATGAAAACATTGTTTTCATATAACAATTTACCTTTTCATTACCTTTTCATATAAAAGTTTGAGTCCCGATTGTACCAATGACTTTTTTAAACTTATGTCCAGTCACCACGCGCTTTACGAAGAAGGAAAACTTCGAGAGGAAGCCTGCATAAGTTTGAGGATAAAAACAAAGGCGTATGTATAGTCGTGCTTGAGTAACGGCCACCGACTCACCATCTGTCACGTTGGCACCTCAAATTAAGGAAAGTGGGTGTATGAGACCTACACACCTGTTCAAACCCTGTGGAAATTTGTGGTTGGGCGTGGGGACTTTATATGTAACACCAGCCTTAAGGCAAAACTGATATTTGCTGGCAAGTTTATTTTATCATTTTATATCACTCGCCTCGCACACGTTACAAGTTATCCTCGTTCCCTTTAGACGTTCTTATTTGACCGAAGTCAAATACTTAATGTTAGCATTCTGTTGCTTATATCGTGTTTCAATACGTTTAATTAGATAATTACATTCGGTAAATTCTCGTGACATTTATATGATCAAAATGAATCTCATTAACAGGAGGAAGTCGAGATCTCGGCCGGTAATTAATGACTTCGAATATGTATGATATTGATTTTGGTGTTTCAGTGCGATATATATCACCTTCATATTGTCATTTGGTTGACAAATTGATGAATATTCAAAATACAATACAAGCGCAATCAGCGAAGTATTGTTGTTAATGCAAGTGGTCGCATTGAGGGCCGCTACAAGCACGACTGCTATTCTGAAACACAACGGCCAGTGTTCAAAGTGTGTTCGAATATTCAAATGGTATACAGTGGTGGACAATAAACTGCTGTGTGGAACAAATAACTTTCAAGTAGGTCGTACCGCGGCCGCGGAAACGCTGAGCGTTCTACTGTGCTTCCAGCAGAATGACCCTTTCGTTCTCGTTTTATTACACACCAGTACATTCCAATGCAAGATTGACAGCCTGCCAGTAGGTATATAATAGTTGTTCTATCCGTCAACATACAGGTGACGACTGGACCACTAGACCAGACGGTCTAGACGTCTAGTGGTCCTAGTCCTGACTGCGAAGCTTGGGATTAGCACGAGTATTTGAATTTTAGTCTTGGATATCCTATACGTCCATCCATAAGTATGCATATCGATGTCTAGTTTCCATAGTACAAGTTTTGCTTTATTTGAGACTATGTCAATTTGTGTCGGATTGTCCCAAAGTATTGTCTTTATTGTATATTAATATGCCGTATTCCCCGCAGGGTGTAAGTACCCGGCCAGGTACACTGGCATTCGAGGCCTCAGGCCCTCCGCTCCGACAGCGTAGGTAAAGTAATAGTAAAATGCAGTAATATTTAAGTTGAAAGCTTTTTACTTTAAAAAACAATATTCAATTGCTGTAGATAAAATCCCATGGTTAGGTGATCTCAATAGAGTAAGCACGAAGGATTCTGGATTCAATGGAGTGCGTACGAGGAATAACTTTGAAAGCGTTCAAACTCGACACCAACAGGAGGATCGCTAGATTGTTTATCACCCCTGGTAGTATAAAAGAGTATTAATACTGACTTGATAGAGTAGATAGATTTGTAAATAATGAATGTAGCCATGATACACCTCATCAGGTAGTGTAATATGTGCGGGTACTATGTTTAATTTACACAAGTGTGTGTTACCTCAGCGGCTGCGATCTAAACATTATATTTGCGCAGTTGCCTAGTTCATTTACAACTGATACACATCATTGATGCCGACACTATTATTGCGTATGCATTAAACGAATCGTTCGAAAATACTTTTCCAACTGGCCTTGAACAATAACATGCGCCTGCTTTCGACGTTCTGCTCCTCTTGTGACTTCTGGCTTGATTCCGATAGGACTAAAACATTCTGACGTACATCTTATCACGCTGAGATCCTCGCCTCACGTATTAGGCAGAGAGATTAGAGCGCCAGTTTTCTCGAGATATACAGACTTCTTTAGCTTTATTAAAATTCATCAGTCTCTTCATACATGCTCGCCGACTTTGAGATACCGGGACGTTACTCTCAGGCAAAGAAAGTAGGCTCACTAGACTTACATTACTCTTTCGTTTTATTCACATTCAGTCTCTGCATACATATCTACACTTCAGTGTTTGATTAATTGTATCAAGTTGAATCTGTGGAAGCAGAGAAAGACCTCTGCTTCGTCTGCCAGACACTTTCACATCATCACAATGTTTGTTTCTTCAATATTTCTTCATTCTCCATTTGTGTGTTTACACCAATGTACATGCCTTTCTTCATATCTACAATCACTCCCTCGTTCACACTTTACAAATGTATTGTTTGTTAACATCGAATATATATACATATAAATATATATTTCCGTCGTTTCGTGTTTGATAAAAGTGTATGCATGGCTGCGCACGCGCCGCTGCTAATTGAGTTAGCGCATCTTGGCAGCTCAGAGCCGCCCGTCATGTAGGTCACATACACGTAGTGATGGTTGTGTCATTGTCATTCCGATATTGAAAGGTGGTAGAAGGGAGGTACTCCTTCGCAATATATTAAATCGTAAATCAAAAATTCCAAAGTATAATTACATATTTGCTCCAAAATATTTTCTTGAACACCAGGCTTCGTTGCAATTGCCCAATCACAACTATAAATATGTATCTTTGTAATAAAAACAGTATGCAAGGGTACAAGTCAAATCATCCTTATATTGTAATCTGTACGAAGCGACTGCGAAGACACTCAACACGACGAGGGTGCTGACATTGTAGAAGCAATTCTTGCAAAGTTCAATTCGATGTATTTGCACACTAAAAACATATTTTGCATCGGCATGCGATCAGAATATACAGTGAATGTAGTGAGTATCAGTATTCTGCGCGAGTGCCCGTCGATTCGATCATCTCACATATTTGGAATTCCCCGACGCACTTGCATACATCGCTTGTGGTGATATTATATCAAAATGAAATAAACTACGAGCTTTACGGCGGAGGAAAAGATCGCACTGGAAACTGCAACGTCTGAGAAGATGAACTGCAGGTGTGCCTCGTTAACACAATTTAAACATAGATATCATCACGCCGAGTCCTTCACCGGGTAGGCAGAGAGTATAAACCACCAGTTCTCTCTAGACTTATATACCTCTTTGACCTCTTTCGCTTCGTCCACATTCGTCTCTTCATATATACTCGTCGGTTTCGAGACGAGACGAGTTCTTGACGTTTCCGTCCGGCGTCTGATCGATTTGATCTATGTAATTGGAACAATTTATTAATATATAATTTGGATGATTTGCACTTTTTCCTATAATTACAAGGGTCCTTTTGGGAAGGCGCCTGCATACAAAGCTATATACTACATATGTAATGAGTACTTTCCTTACTCTCTTCATCATTCATGTTTTTATTATTGGAAAGTCATTGGTCCGCCTTAGAAATGCTAATGCCTTATTTAACCACTTTCTTACGCACGGTCCCATCGATCTTTACCACAACACTCATTATGATGAGGCGTGGACAGACAAACTGTCAGACAGAGTTACATTTATATATGCAAGTAACATGCGAGTAATCTGTCACGTTGGCACCAAATAAATTACTCTGGCGGAAAGTGTGTGTGTGGGTACTACACGTAAACACCTCTGCCTACTCTTTCGGGGATCCTTGTGGGAAGGCGTGAGGATACCTACTTGCGAGTAATGTACATGATATATTACTAAAAACACAAAACTAGCCGTAGAACCCATAGAGATCTCTTGTATGTATTCGGTCGGTAATAGCGTTCACGGAATAGATTTAAGTACAACTCGAGGAGTATTGAGAAACTGCGTGAGCACAATATCCACGCGATACCTCGTTGAAGTAACACGACATTGTTGTCAAAGTAGGCTGTATTGATACGTGTGTAAGCAAGATAACACTAGTTTCACTAAGAGAATGACCAGCGAGGCGATATACACGCCACTTTAGAATTTGTTTCAAGAGTTAAAACGTTTTTTTTTCTTTACTAATATTATAAAGAGGAAAGATTTGTATGTAAATATGTTTGTAAGGAATTGGCTCAAAAAGTACAGGACAGATTTTAAAAATTCTTTCACTATGTTAATTGAAGAAGAAAAAAATATGCAATAATGTTAAAAAATGTCCACCCGTGCGAAGCCGGGACGGGCCGCTAGTTATTTATAAGGAGAAGAGATTTGAGGTACAGATGAATGAGGATGAAACGATAGCGTAGAGATAGTATGTAAGTGAAGAGAGAACTGGCGGTCAACTCTCTCAGCTTATCCCTTGAGGGTTTCATCTCACTTACTACTGAACGGAATCGAACGGAACGGAATCGAACTAATAATATATTTCTATATATATCTATTACTCACATCATTCATTCATTCCTCTATCAGAGCCGTGGTGGCCGAGTGGTTCGAGCAGTTGCCTGCGACGCAAAGGTCGCAAGAACGAATCTCGACTGTACCAATGAGTTTTTCGGAACTTAAGTACAGTGATTAGTCACACCACGAGCTTTACGGTGAAGGAAAACATCGAGAGGAAACCTGCATACGTCTGAGAAGAAATTCAAAGGCGTATGTATAGTCGTGCTTGAGTAACGGCGATGGACTCGCCATCTATCACGTTGGCACCTAATATACCTCTGGCGGAAAGTGGATGTGTGGGTATTACCTATACATCTCTGCCTACCCCTTCCGGGACCCTTGCGGGAAGGCGTGAGGATATATTATTATTATTATATAATTAACTAATTACAAAAAATAAGAGAATAAGTCAGTAGAACAACCTGGTCTCCAGACGAGAGAATTACATAGCACGTGAAGGATAATATAAATAGTAGAAACATTACACACATACAATTTGATCTGATTGAATGAACATTGAAACATGGCTACCTTTATAAACTAACCGCACGATTAATTGTGCGTCACAACCCAAAACACCATTGTTTGAGCTGATTGTGTTAGAAAAAAATGCTATATTTCTATTCGCTACCGTCAATTAGCTGTGAACATAGCTAATGGCACGTTTCTCGTGGAAAATAAGGTTGTGGTGCCAATACTAACGGAAAAAATATAATACTCCGTTATATTTTTACATATATTACACACTGTAAAAAAGATGTAGATAGATCTGAAAGAAGATGTAGTGACAAAAATTGAGAAAGGTATGCTGAGATGGTTTGGCCATGTCGAGAGAATGAATGAAGAACGGTTGACGAAAAAACTGTATAAGGCGAGTGTGAATGAAAATGTTGGAAGGGTAGACCTAGACGGACGTTTCTAGGCCAAATTAGGGACGTCTTGAAAAAAGGTCAGGTCAAGAGTTCCCTAAGCCGAAGAGCATGTATGAAGAGAATAATGAAAGTGGACGAAGTGAAAGAAGTATGTTAGGATCGTAGCAAGTGGAAAGAAGTGGTCTCTGCCTACCCCTACGGGAAAGAGGCGTGATTATATGTATGTATGTATATATATTACACACACGAGCCGTGGTGGTCGAGTGGTTCGTGTTGTAACACAGAGATTGCAAGTGCGAACCCCGACTGTACCAATGCGTTTTTCTAAACATAAGTAAAGCGTATTTACATACACCACGAGATTAACGGTGAAGAAAAACATAGAGAGGAAACATGAATATAGACGTTTTTTCTCAAACGTGCAGGTTTCCTAATTACTTTTTCTTTCGCCGCAAAACTTGTGTGATAACTTACTACACCTAAGTTTGAAAAAACTCATTGACACAATCAGGGTTTGTGTTACCAGCGACAACTCAAATCACTAGACAACCGTTGCTCTAATTTTGAAATTAATAATAAAGATATTAATTAGTAAAAAATATCAAAATAAAACTTGCATTCACAAAATTTGTCCATTTCTACGGCCGTCTGATCTACTGGTTTGAGCTTCTAACTGCGAAACATAAGTTCGCGGGTTCGATTCCCGCTGAGGGCTGATATTTGTGTGATGAACACAAGTATTTGTTCCTTAGTCTTAGATGTCCTACGCATCTATGTATATTTCTATCTATATAAGTAAATATATCGTTGTCTAGTTACCATAACACAAGTTTTGCTTAATTTGGGGCTATGGCAATTTGCGTGGAATTGTCCCAAAGTATTTATCTCTTTATTAAATTGTTTAGACTAAAGTTTGAAACTACAGCAAGAAATTACTTTACATATATATAAAAATATAAAGATTTTATAATAAAAAGCGTGATTTTGACTTCATTTCAATGTTGGCTGGGCATTTATTCAATACATTTCGGGAAATTTTAAATGAGACTATTATATATCTTGCAGGTTCAATACGAGGAAAAGAACAGCTACATCCGCTAGTTGTAAGCCCCTAGCTTTTAGCATTGATAAGGCTTTGGCAACACAACGCTTGCGCACGGGTTTTTATCTTATGTTTAGGGTAGAATACAAACGCTTCCCGTTATTTTTCTCAATAAATTTTAAATAAAAACAATGTTGACGTAATTATTATAATAGGTACTGTAAATTATAAATTAAATTCAGAACAATATACATTTCCAAAGTGTGTTATGTTGTGAAGTGAAATATTCATATTATAACGCGGGTTACTCTCAAGGGATAAGCAGGGTTGAGCGCCAGTACTCTCAAACCAGACACCTTTCGTATAGACCTTTCGTTTTATCTACATTCATCAGTATTTTGAGTGTCTGGTCGATTTGATCTAGGTGGTTGGAACGCGAGCTTCCTCTGCCTCTTGAAGTGAAATATTCAATTCGTATAAGGATGTGCATGTCAAGTCTGGGAATGTTAAAATGGATTTCATGGTGAGTTTTATTTCACTAATGCTATGAGTTTCGCTCACTACATGTTTCCACGCCTTTCCAAAAAGGTAGGCATAAGTGTTGGTAGTACCCACCCTATACGCCCACATTCCGCTGATATATATTTAAGATGCCTTTGAATTGCTTCTCAATCGATGTTTTTCCTTCACCGTAAAGCTCGTGGTGTGACAAATTAAATGTGTGTCAGATGATTATCTTAAGGAAATTGTATGAGATGATTTTGCCATCTGATGGTCAGCTGTTATCGCCGCCTATGAACGCTTGCAACATCAGGGGTATCGCTTGCGCCTTGCCTTCACTTCTTGAAGAACATGCTGGACTCCTTGGGAGTATATTAACTACCTACCACCGCACCTCTCGCCATCGACGGGAAATTTATCCCCATACCTTGGAACCACAAAGGTCTCGCACTGTGCGCTTCCAAAGGAGTTTTCTTCCGCGAACGCGGGGGAATGAGCTCCCCGTTCAGGTTTTCCCTGGAGAGTACAGCATGGAGTTCTTCAAGAAGGGTGTGAAAAGATTCCTGCAGGGTTGGCAACGCGCGAGTGATACCCCTGGTGTTGCTAGCGTCCATAGGCGGCGGTAACCGCTTACCATCAGGCGGACCGCATGCTTGTTTGCCACCCAAGTGGTATATAAAAAAAAAACAATAGCTGACTAAAATTGCTGTGTTTTCCTTTTCAGATTTATGGTATCACAGTACTGTTGTTTCTCAGAATAGAATGCTCTATAGCTGCCAACAGTTTCAATCATAACGGGCTTCTTGTTTCCGACTATTGTCCCAAAATCCAGTATTGTTCCGAAGGCACGCATGTTATGTGTATGTATTATAATCCAGTAAGTACAAGCCTATATACATACATAATATCCCTCAAGGTTTCTCAAAGATAGAGGTGCAACAACACCTTATAATTGCAGGAGATTAATTATATTTTCCAATGCCAACTCAACAGATCGTGAGTCCGTCGCTGTTTCTCAAGTACGACTAAACATACGTTCTTCTAAAATATCTAAATGGGTTTTATTAAAAGTAAAATAAAAAGCCACCGTTTCCAAGAAATAAACATGTCAGCAGAAGAAACGGGGAAACAAACTCCTCAGTTTCCTTTATTAACATTTGTTCCCTTTTACGTGGAGGTAGAAAAAGAATAAACTTACATACTTTCTACAAGAGGAGAAATTCATTGCCATGCATGGCCATCGTTCAAATAATCTGTTTAATAAGATATTTGAATTTTAATGTCCACGGTTGTCAGTATAGCGGAGTTTTCGTCCTAATGAACTCCAATTCTGAACTGAAAATTGTGCTTCTCTGCTTTCTGCCATCCGACATGCCGACAGCGTTTTTGTATGAAATTTTGACGAAAACCTATTTTTATATAATGTTTCTGTAAATATTCCAGGACAGTTTGATGGGACCTAGATGCAATAATCCGAAAAATATATCCATAACGCCAGAACTCGCAAGTACACTACTAGATATGACCAACGCGTGAGTGCAAATAATAATACAATTTTAGTTTTTACCATAATCATAATATGGCGTGGTGGCCGAGTGGCTCGAGTCATTGCCTGCCACACAAAGATTGCGAGTTCGAATTCTGACTGTAACAATGAGTTTTTTGAACTTAATAAGTACAGAGATTGGGCACACCACGGAAACATCGAGAGGAAATCTGCATACGTCTGAGAAAAAATTCAAAGGCGTATGTATCAGCTGTTACGATAGCACCTAAATATATCTATTGCGGTAAGGGGATGTGTGGGAGTACCCAGAGTAGGTAGTATACCTATACCCAATTGCATACCCCATCTGGGCTCTTGTACGGCGTACACCAATTACGATACTTGACAAAACCAATAATCATACTCGTATGTATATATGTATTGTAATACATACATAGATTTACCCTCTACTACCACTTTACTATATACTTAGCAAGAGGCTGATGGCTAGCTTTATAAGATTAATAATTTTTGTACAGACAATGTTATTCTATAGTCAAAATATATTATATTCATTCTAGTTTAAGAAGCAAAATAGCGACTGGCATGGAGAGGGGCAAAAATGGACAATACCTGCCTAGGGGATATGGACTTTTCAAACTGGTAAGTGTCACTAATCAATGTTGATTTTAAGTATTCAGTATTTTGCCAATATTATAAATGCGAATGTTTGTATGGCTGAACGGAATTGAATGAATGAATGAATGAATTGAATGAATGAATGAATGAATTGAATGAATGAATGAATTGAATGAATTGAATGAATTGAATTAATTGAATGAATTGAATGAATTGGATGAATGAATGAATTGAGTGAATGAATGGATTGGATGAATGAATGAATGAATGAATGAATGAATGAATTGAATTTGGCGCAGAGGTGGATTATTGGCTAGATTAACGGTAACACTACATAAAATAAATCTACATAAAAGTATACTAATGAAAACGATTTTTACGCGGTTGTATCCGTGACGCACAATTATATGCTTATTGTATTAATAGCCGTGGTGACCGAGTAGTTCGAGTAGGTTGCCAGCAACACAAAGATTGCAAGGACGAATCCCGACTATACCAATGAGTTTTTCCGAAATTAATTATGGTGATTAGTCACACCACGAGCTTTACGGTGAAGGAAAATATCGAGAGGAAACCTGCATACATTTGAGAAGCAATTCAAAGGCGTATGTATAGCCTTGAGTATCGGCGATGGACCTGCCGACCGACACACCTCTGTCTACCCCTTTCATATTCATATTCAAATTTATTGCTATGACATTATAAATTACGCAGAAATGAGCGGTCCGTCCCGGCTTCGCACAGGTGGACACAAGATTTTTTTTCCAAAAAAAAATATTGCATATGTCACTCAAGGTGAATGTAGCTTTTCAACGGTGGAAGATTTTTTTAAATCGATCCAGTAGTTTCGGAGCCTATTCAATACAAACATACTTACATACAAATCTTTTCTCTTTATAATATTAGTATAGATATATAAGGGTCTTAACTATATTAACTTCTCACAAAGGTCGTTCCAGGACCCTGGAGGCGTGAAGAGGCGGAATGATAGTTCTACATACATACATACCATCACGCCAAGTCCCTAACGGGGTAGGCAGAGAGTATAGAGCGCCAGTTCTCCCTAGACTTACATACCTCTTTCGCTTCGTCCACATTCATCAGTCTCTTCATACATGCTCGTCGGTTTCGAGTACTCTTAACGTTCCCGTCCTTCAGAGTCCGATCTATTTGATCCAGGTAGCTGGAACGTGGCCTTCCTGATATTATAGTTATATATAGATATGATAGTTCTAAATATATATAATCACGTTTCAGAGATGGGACAGCGAGCTTGCAACATTTGCCCAAGTCCTGGCAAACCAGTGTGTACTCAAGCACGACATGTGCAGAGCTACAAGTAAGTGTGCAATCGAATATAGTCCTTATAGCCAATATTATTATTCACGCGTTTACTCAAAGGTCACCGGAAAGTGTAGAAAGAGGTGTATCAACCTTTGTTTTACCGCGATGTATTTGACAGATCCAGCCAACGTGACAGATTCCGAACACCTTACCGTATGACCTTTTCCTGCACCGTAAAGCTAGACTGATAACTGACTGTACTTTAGTTCAAAAATGGAATAAAGCTGCCGCCACATCACAGAGCGCCAGTTCTCTCTAGTCTAGACGTATAGACTTATTTTGCGACATCCAGTCTTTAGTCTCTTCTAAACGTACAGACTATTGCAAGTACTATTAACGTTCATATCCTTAATGGATTTGATCTAGGTAGTTGTGACGTTGTCTAGGTCTCCGTTCAGACTCTTTTAGCATCTATTACGTCAAACTTAGGTTTTCCTAGTAAAGATATGAATAATAAAGATATGAATTAAGTGGCCGAGTGGTTCGAGTAATTACCTACGACACAAAGATCTCAAGTTCGGATCCCGAATGTATCAATGACTTTTTTTCTAATTTAAGTACAGTGATTAGTACAGCACGAGCTTTAAGGTGAAGGAAAACATCGAGAGGAAACCTGCATACGCTTGAGAAGAAATTCAAAGGCGTATGTATAGTCGTACTTGAGTCGTACTTAAAATATATCTCTGGCGGAAAGCGGGTGTGAGGGTACTACCTTTTCACCTCTGCCTTCAGGAACCCTTATGAGAAGGCATGAGGATATGACGTATGAATATAATTCCAGAAAAGTTCCCCGATCCTGGTCAAACTGCAGGCATGGTGCGGTTTTCATATCCTGACTGGTTCCCAATCTCCCAGGCAGTGCACTTCGATTCACCAGGATTGAGTGATGCGAAAATCAGTTACGCTATCACACAGACTGTCAAATCCTGGTATGGCCAGAAGAGTGCTGTCACACCTGGAATGGTGATGAATTATCCTGATTGGACGTTGTAAGTTTGTTACTTGTCATTTTCTTCTTTAAATAAATAAAAGTGTGTATGTCCAATGCTAGCTTATGCCCGCGACTTCGTCGGCGTGGACGGCTTTTTTATCGTAAAATTGTTTTTAAAAAAAAACTTTTAGACAGTTGAAGAAGGCTTTATCCCTTTTAACTTGAATGCTTGTAGAATACCAAATCGCCAAAATGGCCGATTGTTCCTGGAGATGAGCAGTGGTGAGACCACCCATATGGGGTGTGGTATATCTGCTTACTCAGAGCATATTCACCAGGAACATAAAGCTGATGGCAAATATAACGTGAGTAATCTTAGAATAGTAATTATAATCCACCATTTACGATTTTAAATCTAATCAGTAATGAAGACAAAGCAATTGGACGAGGGTGTGATTGTAAAGATGAAAAAAGGCATGTTACATTGGTTTGGATATATAGAAGGGATGAGTGAAGAACGATCGATGAAACAGATATACAAAGCAAAAGTCAGTGCAAGAAGAAGCAGAGGAAGACCACGTTCCAGCTTCCTAGATCAAATCGATCGGACACTCAAAGACGGGAACGTCAAGAGTACTCGAAACCGGCGAGTATGTATGAATATACTGCTGTATGTTGACGAAACGAGAGGTTTGTCTAGAGAGAACTGGCGCTCGGCGTTATGAACTCGGCGTGATGATATTTTATCTCAAAAAAAAACCTATATTGACACCAGACGTCCTGAGGGAGGACGAGAGGATTATATAAGATTTCTACGAACTACACCCACTCAGTGGGCGTTCTCTGTGCATATAAGAGCTCTGTTAACCCTACGTATGGCCACGCAAGGCTAGATAAAGGCCTTTTACGGTATCCAAAAGAAATTTAAGAGAACTTCGTAATTTAACAGAACTTCGTAATTTAAGAAACGTTTTTCTTCTTTTTTCTTCTTTTCTTCCAGTCCATACAGCTCATCTGCAACTTCTCGGCTCGACCTCACAAAGGGGCTATGGTGTACAACATCGTGCCTCCAGAACCAGGGGACGGGCTAACTCCAAGGTGTGGATGTCCTATGAACAGCAAAGAGGACGCCAATTGTCTTTGTGTGAGCACACAGCCTGCCGAGCACCGTAAGAATTTATTCTTGTCAAGAACTAGCAATCAGCAAAAGTTGATGGACGAACCCGATTGGAGACAGAGTATTTTTTTATGGTAATATGGCAAAGCGTAATCGACTACCGCTGCCTATGGACGCTTGTAACACCAGGTGTATACGTCTATGGACGCTTGTAACACCAGGAGTATAAGTCGCAGGCTGCCGACCGGGTACAATTCTTTTCAAACTCTTTTTATTAACCCTGCAACCAAAAATGAGTGTAACACCAGAACCTATCTCGGGGTCTATATCGGAGACTCCTGTGGGAAGGCGTACACTATAATTAAATCACATCCTTTCCTTACCTTCTACATCGAATTTTGAGCATCAATTGAGCACCAATGCTTGCTCCACATAATAATACATTTCGACAATGCTTCCCAGTTCTTCCACAGATTCTAAACGGAAATCCACAGAACGGGAATCTTCTTAGCTGTCCAGCCAACACACATGATTGTGAACCTACATTAGTCTTGCTACCTATCTTGTCAAAGACACGTGATCCACAACATCTATTCAATCCAAGGTACTGGTGTCCATTGAATATTCAGTTCATTTTAATTTCATATTTCATTTATATTGAGATTTAAATTTACAATAATACATTTCTATTGGTGAAAGATTAATTGAATCGATTAAAACGTTTTTGGATTTATCCGTTACAACAGTTTTTAAATTTGGTAAATTTATAATTAGGTTTATTACCTAGGACGTAAAGAACTAATATCATTTTCAGTAGAAGTTTCTTTGTTTGTCTCGGGATCTATGTAAGATGTCGAGAGATTGGGGAATAGGATCAATGGTTCATGACTTTTAATATAAACTATACGGTAAAAGTTACTTACCATCCAAAATACTGTACCTATTTTGATAGAGGTTGTATGAGGTTGTATGTATTGGTAGCACTTATTGTCTTGCTTACGGTCCCTATTTATTTGTTTTAGAGGTTTGTTCAATAAGACCAAGATCTCAAAAAATTCAAGGGTAATATTCGATCCCTTTGAGAGATATGAAATTAACAGAAAGGTAAGTTTATTATTAAATTGTTGAACCCAAAGAAAGTCACGCCTTCTCACAAGGGGAGGTATAAAAAGAACCTCTTTTCGCCGTTGATAAATTTTGGTACTATCGTTATGGCGAGCCACCGCCGTTTTTCAAGCATAACTTTACACACGTCTTTGAATTACTTCTCAAACGTATGCAGGTTTCGTCAAGAAGTTCGCCTTCAGAATAAGAAACTCATTACTACAGACCTGCAACTTTGATTCTGATATTTTGGCTACCGAAAAAATAGGGACTACGGTGTGATTGTCAAGATGAAGAAAGGCATGATATGTTTATTGGGAAATATAGAAAGGATGAGTGAAGTTAATTTAACGAAACAAATAAATAAAGCGAATGGATGTGCGGGAAGAAGCGGAGGAACACGTTCCAACTACCTAGATCAAATCTATCGGACACTCGAGGATTTCCCACAGTACTCGAAACCCGTAAAGTTGTAAGCCAAAGTCTATGGACTATATATATATATACCAATGGTCAGTCACGCGTTGCCGATTCTCTAAAACTCCTTTCATACCGTTCTTTAAGAAAATTCAAATGCGATGTAACGTCAATATTGTATTTTTCAGCGTAATTTAAATTTCATTGAGCACCATACTGAAGAATTACTCAAAACTTCGAAGTAAGTTTAATGTTGGTTTTTATATTTATTTCTATATTAAGTTTTCTTTTCTGTTATGCCCTTTTTTTATTTTAAGATATTATAGCTAAATTATTTTGTTACATATTACATTTAAAACGGTACTTTATCAAATCTAATAGAAATTATTTTCATACCTTAATTAATAAATATTAAACTATGTAAGTCTAGAGAGAACTGGCGCTCTATACTCTCTGCCTACCCCGTTAGGGACTCGGCGTGATGATTTTATTTACAATAACAACGATTAACAATATTTACAACAGTTGAAACTAACTACTTACAGATAAAATGCGTGTCCCATAATTCAATGTTCCATAATGTTATTAGATTAAGACTGTATTAATATTAAACTAATAAAAAATATTTTTTTTTCTTCACGTCGTCCTTCCACTCTTTCACTGTATCTCTTCGTTCTGCTGGATATATTAAAGTTTACTAATACTCGTCTTTTGTTTGCCTTAGCCCAAGGAAGCCATCAGTGAAATATCGCTATTTTGATACTCGAGGTTCATTAGACAAGATACGGTTACCACGAGTGCCCATGAAGCATAGATCAAAGAACAAAGTAAGTGAATATAGTTATGAAGTGTATTTATATCAATAGAAATATTAAACAATCTTAATTCAAATTGATTAGTAAGCTGTCAACAATTCCTGAGAATCATACT
Organism: Drepana arcuata; assembly: GCA_016069955.1. Taxonomy (NCBI): domain Eukaryota; kingdom Metazoa; phylum Arthropoda; class Insecta; order Lepidoptera; family Drepanidae; genus Drepana; species Drepana arcuata. The sequence goes on along the minus strand of JACCPG010006552.1, from coordinate 13,338 downwards.
CACCAAAAGACTTTTCAAACAAGGAAGAAGTTTCAAGCCTTGTAGAGGTTAAAAATATCAGAAAAATATTCCCTAAACAGTATATCTTTGTATAAAACAAATTACCATACTTTCATAAAATATATGTTTTCAGAAATCCAGCATATTTACAAGGGCACCACAATTCCGTTTACCCGCTCTCAGAAATTTCAAAACATTAAAGATGTCAGTGAATGAAATTAAACGGGACGTACCGGCGCGTAAAGATTTTACTAATGCACAAAACCTTGCTAATAGCTATATGACCAGGCAGCGAGAATTTGATTCTAAAATCAAGGCCAATATAATCGACAATCTAATTGAACATGAGCATTCTTATGACCAACCCACAAATAAACCCATAGCAAGTAATCCAAAACACAAACTATCGAGAAATACAGAAATATATTTAAGCAATGCAGAAGAAAAAGTGTTAAGCAATAATGAAATGCTTAGATTGAAAAACGTGACTACCGCAACACCAAGGTACATTGAAATGAACCTGAATGAAGAAACGGATAACAAGTTGATAAAGCTCTTAGACAAGTTGGAACAAGAAGTCAAACATACAGAGCTTCACGACCGCGAGAAAGAGATATTAGATGTTAAGATAAGGGAAATTTATGGAAAAATTGTTGGAAAGCCGGTTAAAGTTATAACTCATACGCAAGACGAGATAACAAAAGAAATGGAACCAGATTTTGCCGGTATTGAATTGAAAGATAATTTTCTCAAACCTACACCAAGTCGATCTCTACCTAATATATTAGATGATCCCAAGGATTTCTCATACAAAGCATCTCGTATACAGAATTTTCGTGATAAAATAATTAAAGGTAATGATAATGAGAATCGGATTATTGACGATATATATAACAGAGTTGCTATTAATAAAGATAGTAACAACTATAATTCTTATACTAGAACGGATATTCGAAACAATAACCCAATTCCCATATATCACGAAAGACCTAACAAAGATTTTCAAGATGATAAATTCGACAAACTGCTATCTAATGAAGTATATATACCTAAATACTATGGTCGGTTCAACGATGAATATGAAACGAATTACAGAAATAAATATTTAGATAAAAGAAATAATTTTGCTAATCGAGAATTAGAATTGCCTAAACACCGAAGTAACAGAAACGAAAACATGAATTATTATATAAATAATGACGCAAATGTTAATGATCCATTGAGTATAGAAAGAAGGAGATACTACCAACAGCAGTTAGAGAATTTGGAAGCAAGATTACAAAATGCTCAAGGAATTGTAAAGCGGAGAAATGAGGTAGTGCGTTATTAAAACTATAATTAATTTTATCCTCGAAAATAATGCCATTTTGGCTGCGATCTTCCATATAGCACATTTTGAGCTAGCCCAATTTGAACAGGCGATCGATTTGGACACTACGTAATCATCCAATTGGTTCATTCTGAATCTCATTTTAGTCTGTGGATATTGTATATCAATCTCATTTAGTGCAGATACTTTTAACATATCTTCATCCTTTTCTACAAGGGTTCCCAAATTGATAGGCAGAGGTGTGCAGGTATTTCCAAACACCTATTTTTCGCCGGAGATGTATTTTATGTGCCAACGTGATAAATCCACGTCTTTAACTACCTCTCAACGTTTGCAGGTTTCCTCTCGATATTTTCCTTCGCCGTAAAGCCATGAGACTAATCTCTGTACTTAATAGCAATCTGTGTGTTGACGGTGATTGCTCGAACCACTCGGCCACGACGGGTTCCTCTCCAACATCTCTTATTTGAATATATCGGTGTAAATCATTTAACTTTTTAACATTTAAGCTCAGGCCCCAAACATTGAAACCGATTTAAAAACTCAATCAACATATTCATGTTTCAGCAAGAGATCGACCATCGTGCACGACGCATACGACCGCCCATTGATGACATGCAAATGAGGCCCAGGCGATCTAAAAACCAAATGGATTCGCTCTACCTCACTGCGCGTGCCCGATTCTTGAACACGTTTTGAAAAATAGATTTTTCACAATAGCTTGTGATGTCATATGTCCCATGTGTCGTTACTGCCTTCACAAACGTCATTTGTAGCTCAAAGAGATATTTGACAGCTTCTATTGAAAATTATCCATATATAATGAAACTCAGTTCGTAGAATAGAATATATATTCTATTTTCTATTAAATAATATGATATAATACAGTAGAATACATAATTTTAGTAAGTATCTAAGTAAGTAAGTGAGTAAGTAATTAAGTAAGTAAGTCCTTTATTGTAACTGTGTACATTGTGGTAGTTATGACTTAGATATTAGGAAAATTATTACTCCAATCTGGACGTACAATAATATTTCATAAAATAAATACCTATACAATTCTTATTATAATTAAACATCATTGCCATTATTTATTATTAAGTATTACATTACAAGTGAATTATCGATTATATTAATTTCAATTATGACTTTATTAATTATGAATCTTATGATATAGGTACATTTTAAAATAGTTAATAGCAATAGTTAATAGCAAAGGTCGCAAGTTCGAATCCCGACTGTACCAACGAGTTTTTCTGAACTTAAGTACAGTGATTAGTCACACCACGAGCTTTACGGTGAAGGAAAACATCGAGAGGAAACCTGCATACGTCTGAGAAGAAATCAAAAGGCAAAAGTATGTATCGTCGTCGTATAGTCGTGCTTGAGTAACGGCGACGGACACGCCATTTGTCACGTTGGCACCTAATATACCTCTGGCGGAAAGTGGGTGTGTGGGTATTACCTATACACCTCTGCCTACCCCTTCGGGGACCCTTGTAGGAAGGCGTGAGGATATATTATATATTATATTAAAATAGTTAAGTATTAATAAGTACATACATACATATCATCACGCCAAGTCCCTAACGGGGTAGGCAGAGAGTATAGAGCGCCAGTTCTCTCTAGACTTACATACCTCTTTCGCTTTGTCCACATTCATCAGTCTCTTCATACATGCTCGTCGGTTTCGAGTACTCTTAACGTTCCCGTCCTTCAGAGTCCGATTAATAAGTAACATTTAAAAAAATGTATCATTCGATATCCCGATTTTTGAAGAGGGTAATTCTTAATCGTTTACTAATAAAAACAATAAATTAAATAATGCAAGCCAAGGTGGAACATTTTTTAAGTTATCATTTCCTTTACCAAGACGGTACAAGTCAGTTCTCTCGAGACTTACAGACCTCTTTCGCTATATCTGCAATCAGTCAGTCTCTTTGTACATCACTCTTGACGTCCTTGTGAGTTAAATCAATTATTATTATGCAAAATATATTTTAAGCAAATACAACTTTGTTCTATTTATTAAAACCCGTTCTACTTGAAAGCGTATACTATCGCCTCACGTACAATTAAGTTTGGTTAATTGATAAAACGATTTATGTACTATATACATACATACATACATACCTACATATCATCACGCCAAGTCCCTAACGGGGTAGGCAGAGAGTATAGAGCGCCAGTTCTCTCTAGACTTACATACCTCTTTCGCTTCGTCCACATTCATCAGTCTCTTCATACATGCTCGTCGGAGCTCGTAGGGAACGTTAAGAGTACTCGAAACCGACGAGCATGTAATGTATACATACATCTTAATATATATAAATTACACGTCACGTTGTTTGTCCGCGATGGACTCCTAAACTACTTAACGGATTTTAATCAAATTTGCACACCGTGTGCAGTTTAATCCAACTTGAAAGATAGGATAGCTTACATCTCAATTTATAGTCGCAATATAATTATTTTGCTAATTATATTATTTTACAGTAACAATTATCTGTTAGCACCAAAAGATTTCGATATCTGTTGATTGTATTGAGTAAGTATTCAATAGATGACGCTATGTTAAAAGTACAAACGTTCACAAGCGAAGCTGGGCGGGACAGCTAGTATAGTATATATTCTAATTATTTATATTTATTCTCTTAAACTCGTGGCTAAACCAGCTCCTGTTAAACTAACTGAATAATTATGCTACCGTTGCCCACATTTTCATTTTATATAATAATATATATATATAAATATATATATATAAATATGAGATATATATATATATATATATATATATATATATAATATAATAATTATCATCATAATATAAATATCATCACGCCTTCCCACAAGGGTTCCCGAAGGGGTAGGCAGAGATGTAATAGTAATACACGCACACCCAGTTAAATAATGGTTGAGGTTTAAACCCGTTGAGGTTTTCCCTGGAGAATACAGATGGAGTTCTTCAAGAAGGTTGTGAAAAGATTCCTGCAGGGCAGGGTAACCGCTTACCATCAAGCGGCCGCATGCTTGTTTGCAAACCAAGTGACATTAATAAAACATAGTATAGTATAATTATTACATCTAGGGATTTCTGTACAACTACAAACAATCCTATTTATAATAATTAGTTTTGATTCGATGAAGTGTTAATGCAACCATTAAAAGAACATGTAAGTGACAGACATACATATATGCATCCCTTTCACACTCTTGAATTATGATTGTAAAAGCGTGTAATAGTACGGCCTCAGGGTAACGTTTTATCGCGTTGGTACAGTAAACACATTAGCTCCCGGCCTGTTATTAAATCAAACAAATCAAGTTTGTGAGGAAAAGTGTGACTTGTAAGCTAAGGGTTCTGCAGCTTTCGTATTCACCATCACGCCGAGTCACTAACGGAGTAGGCAGAGAGAATAGAGCGCCAGTTCCCTCTACACTTACATACTCTTTCGCTTCGTCCACATTCATCTTCTCTTAACTCTTAACGTTCCCGTCCTTGAGCGTCCGATCGATTTGATCCAGGTAGTTGGAACGTGGCCTTCCTCTGCCTCTTCTTGCACACACTTTTGCTTTGTATATATTTATATATTGTATATGTTTCGTCAATCTTTCTTCACTCATCCTTTCTATGTGTCCAAACCAACGTAACATGCCTTTCTTCATCTTTACAATCACGCCCTCATTCACGCCAGTTGATTTACGAATCTCTTCATTGCGGATTCGATCTAATATCGTTACGCCGCACATTTTTCGAAGAGATCGCATCTCGACTGCATTCAAGCTATTTTCATACTTCCTCTGACATACCCAGGATTCGCTGCCATACAATAAGGTAGGTACCAATATCGCGTTGTGGACAGCAACTCGAGCATTCTTGCTCAGACTTTTACTGCCCATCAACGCCGACATGGCTCCATTCGCCATATTTCCGGCAGTTATCCTTTTTTCAATATCTTTTTCATCTCGTGTGAACATGCTTCCTGAATATACAAATTCATTCACTTGCTCTAGAATTGGCCGATTTACCGACACAGCACACTTACTTAGCACACTCGGTCACTTGTTCATCTTTTTCGAATAGCAGAACCTTAGTCTTGCCAGCGTTTAGACGCAGCCCCTTCTTTTAACATTCTTCTTTCATTATGGTAACTAGTGACTGCAGTTCGCCCTCTGATGACGCCAGTAAAACCGCGTCATCGGCGTATAGTAGGCAGTTGACCACTAAGTTTCCCATTTTCACTCCACATCCGTTCTTAATGCTCTCAGACAGTTTATCTAGATATTCTATGAGTATGTTCTTAAGGTCGATAAACCAGAATAAACTCAAACAGATTGGATCCTTTCTAAGAATTAGTTTTGATTGGGAATATCATATTATCAAATAACTGAAACGACTCAAACAGGTTAGGTCGTTTCTGTGATACAGGTTTAATGACATAAAATATATTTTTTCTTTATCAGAAACGACTCAAAACACTTGAGATATTTCAGAAAAACAGATTTTGATGACCAGCACTTAAAATGCTGTATGCCAATTCCAACCTAAATAGACTCAAGCAGACTGAGTCGTTTGTAAGAAATAGATGTAATGACTGATACAAATACTTTCATTTGAATTGAAACTACTTATTTCATTTTTGTTATATAAGTAGGTATGTGTTAAAAGTAATATTTCATAAATTTTTATTTTAGTTGGAAGGACTCAAACTACCTAGTTTGAAAACAATTGCCTGAATTAAAATTATTAAGTAACTTTCAAAAAGCGACTACGCGCGCTTTTTGTTTTATTTGGTTAGTGAAACAAAACGAGTAATGCGACGAATTGATCGAATTTTGTTTAGTGCCTTAGGACACGGGATTAACGAAAAGACTGAGTATTCAGATGGTAAGTAATGTGTTTTTATGAGGCTTATTTCCAACCTCAAAACTATTTTGCTTTTTCGTTTAACTTAGACTGGTTCTAACGTTCTGATGTAGCTAACTTAACAGAGAGCGACTTGGAAGAGATTTCTGCAACGAAGACGCCGGCGCCGGTGCTGGCGCCTGCAAAGGGCGTAGTTCCATCAGGTGGGCACAATACCATTTTTTTATTTTATACTTAGCTAACTAATATTTTAAGGGTTCCGTACCCAAAGGGTTATTGTTTGCAGAGATAACTTTGTTTTTCATTCACTTTCTGTAAAAGTGTTGGTACAGTAAACACATTAGCTCCCGGCCTGTTATTAAATCAAACAAATCAAGTTTGTGAGGAAAAGTGTGACTTGTAAGCTAAGGGTTCTGCAGCTTTCGTATTCACCATCACGCCGAGTCACTAACGGAGTAGGCAGAGAGAATAGAGCGCCAGTTCCCTCTACACTTACATACTCTTTCGCTTCGTCCACATTCATCTTCTCTTAACTCTTAACGTTCCCGTCCTTGAGCGTCCGATCGATTTGATCCAGGTAGTTGGAACGTGGCCTTCCTCTGCCTCTTCTTGCACACACTTTTGCTTTGAATATATTTATATATTGTATATGTTTCGTCAATCTTTCTTCACTCATCCTTTCTATGTGTCCAAACCAACGTAACATGCCTTTCTTCATCTTTACAATCACACCAGTCGATTTACGAATCTCTTCATTGCGGATTCGATCTAATATCGTTACTCCGCACATTTTTCGAAGAGATCGCATCTCATCTGCATTCAACCTATTTTCATACTTCCTCTGACATACCCAGGATTCGCTGCCATACAATAAGGTAGGTACCAATATCGCGTTGTGGACAGCAACTCGAGCATTCTTGCTCAGACTTTTACTGCCCATCAACGCCGACATGGCTCCATTCGCCATATTTCCGGCAGTTATCCTTTTTTCAATATCTTTTTCATCTCGTGTGAACATGCTTCCTGAATATACAAATTCATTCACTTGCTCTAGAATTGGCCGATTTACCGACACAGCACACTTACTTAGCACACTCGGTCACTTGTTCATCTTTTTCGAATAGCAGAACCTTAGTCTTGCCAGCGTTTAGACGCAGCCCCTTCTTTTAACATTCTTCTTTCATTATGGTAACTAGTGACTGCAGTTCGCCCTCTGATGACGCCAGTAAAACCGCGTCATCGGCGTATAGTAGGCAGTTGACCACTAAGTTTCCCATTTTCACTCCACATCCGTTCTTAATGCTCTCAGACAGTTTATCTAGATATGTATAAAAATAATTATATTCATGGTAATATGGTACCTACGCAGAACACTCAACCCTCATTCGAATTACACAACGGCCGGATGATGGTCAATGAAACAGGCGTTTTACTGAAGCTTTTTACTATACTTAAATAACATGAACGAACCCTAAAAACAATAAAACGATCTAATGTTTGGCAACAGTAACACAATTCTTTGAAAAATGTAATGCTTCATTTTCACTCATGCTCGTAGGCATTAATTATTAGGACGTTCTTAAATAGCCGCTTGTGATTAAGATTTAAATATGAATTCATTATTGCGATTTGCACTTCTGGTACTATTTGTAGGCACAATTGGTGCAAAAAATATCTACTTTGATGCAGTAAGTATCTAATTAAATTATTAACTACGATGACATTCATATGCGAAATTCACACGTCACACTCAAAAATAAGAATTTGACTTCGAAATTGCTGGAAAATATGAACTCATTCTGTATTTGTCTCAAGTGCATAAAGACTTAAGATATCTTTTCTCTATTATTACATACTCTTTCGCTTCGTCTAAATTCGTCAGTCTCTACATACATACACGATTCTAGCATTATTAATAATTATTGTTATTCTTATTATTATTTGAAATACATCTTATATATTACATTTTTAACTACTTATATTATATATATATATATATAAATATTTAAAAATATAAAATATATGGGCCCACCGGTATCGGGATCAGGGTCCAAGGTACCGGTGGTTACGGTCCCAGAGAAAGAAATCTCCTCACAATACGTGCCGTTTCGAGCAGTACTGCTTTCTGCATCAGGCGCTTGATCCAACCGTCTAACGAGAGCCTCTTGAGGTGTTGGTCAAGGCTCTTTGCCATTAGGCCATTGGCCGTTTAATAACGGCTCTGCAATCATTGTGCCGATAGTAATCTATCGGCACAATGATTGCAGAGTCCACATCCCCCATGCTGACAATCTCGTGAGCCAAGTCCAAATATTTTATTTGCTTGTCTTTTTTCGCTTTCACGAGATTCCCATCATGCAGGACAGTAATATTATTATTACTTAATTACTCGAAACCGACGAGCATGTATGAAGAGACTGATGAATGTGGACGAAGCGAAAGAGGTATGTAAGTCTAGAGAGAACTGGCGCTCTATACTCTCTGCCTACCCCGTTAGGGACTTGGCGTGATGATATGTATGTATGTATTATAATTAGCGTCAGTAACCCGTTTCATTTTCATTCATATTATAACTTTTTCAGGAATTGGACTCGCAAAATGATGGTTATTTAACGAACGTAAATAACATTAACACATTTCTGGAAGACAAAGATATCAAAATTAACGAACGGGTAAGTAGAACTTGAACTATAGAAGATTGAATCTAAATATATCAGGCCTATTAAGCCTTGTGCCAGTGCCTTTAAAAAATGCACTCAAAATTAGACTTAATTACAGGGCTATATTGAATCAAAATTAAATAATGCATGTGTTCATTATTAATCTTCATATGAATAGGTGTATAATCTTCATATGAATAGGTGTGATAATACCCACCCACCCACTTTTGCGAGTGAACATGACAGATGGCGAGTCCATCGCCGTTATTCAGGCACGACTATACGAACGCCTTTGAATTGCTTCTCAGACGTATGCAAGTTTCCCCTCGATGTTTCCTTCACCACTATACATACTAATAGATTTCACTTCACACTAATAGATTTCCGTACCTTGAACGCCAGACTCCCCTACACTTACATACTCTTCCGCTTCATGTACATTCATCAGTCTCGTCATATGTGCTCGCCGGTTTATAGTCCACTTGAAGTTCCCTTTTTTCCGGCATAAAAGAAGCCCGGTACGCATAGGAAACATGGAAACCAAGTTTTAAAATAAGATCCTTGTTTCAGCAAAATCCCCAAGAGAGCTCTGTCATCTCCTTTATAACCTTCAAATAACTTTATTAAGCTGGAGAATTAAGACACTTAATTTCCATAGTGTTGAAAACATTTAAATTTAAAAAAGATCGTACACGCTATATATCATGTCGGCACGAAAATACTTCTTTTGAGACAATTATACGTTGTAACCTGACCTGTAAGAAAAAGCATAGATGTACAAAAAAACAATATAGAATTAAATTATTTCAGCGTGTCCGTCACGTGGAACCGGCCACTGAAAGCATGTTGCAGCACTTCCAAAAGATATTAAAAAGAAAAGTAGTGCCTTCACGCAGGCGGAAAAACAACCATAAAAAGAACCAAGCAACAACCCCTGCACCACATAAGAACCACAAACAGAGCACTAACAAAAGAAAGAAAGATAAACAAAAGAAACAAAGAAAGGGAAAGAAGAATTCTCATAAAACCACCACACGAAAAAACATTACTAAAATGGAAGATTCTGAAAGAGAATAAGCTAAGGAGGTCAATAACCTATGTTTTTCTTTTATCTTTAATAATAATTTTAAAAAGATATATTTTTATAAAGATTTTTTTTTAAAGATTCCTGTCTAAAATGATTCCTCTTTATTCCTTACCTCTATTTCCTTAAAAAAAATGCTTATATAAGGGAGTAGAAAATCAAATTGAATTGAAAAAGTTTGAGACTATAGTGTAAAAGTGTTTTTTACACAAGCCTAATAGACGCTTGCAACGCCAGGGGTATACTTAAATCACCAGATTAACCCGTAACCCGTAGCTTTTAACGCTACAAACGATTTTTTTTTTCCAAACCAGACTTTTTTATACCAAGTTTGGTCTATGGTAGAAAAGATTTTATAGAAATTAACGAAGGCCCAAAAGTATGTAGATATAGACTTAAACGATATCCTAAAACACTGTTTTGTGTAACGGATAAGCGCGCCAAATGCAGCCTCGCTAACAGCTGTCAAAAGCAAGCGACCGCGCCAACGCGCTACCTGACTGACAGCTGTCATTGTCAAGCGAGATATCAAAACCTCTAGGTACATTATCACCAAATCAAATCCAGAACAGCTTGTAGTAAGCGCTAATATTTATAAAATAGGTAGGTGTACCCTGCTATGCTGGGCTAGGCACATTTTTATTGCATGGAGTCTTTTCCAAATCTTTTATTGTCGAAAACACACCTTTAAAGGGATTGTGTCAAAATTTTAAAGTGAGTCGGTGCAGAACTTTTCTAGTTTTAGAAGTGTACACAAAGCAAAAGAACGTTCTTAAATATAATATTCTATACCGGTACCTAAAAGAATAAATGTGTCCACGTCAAATAATAATATATCCTCACGCCTTCCCACAAGGGTCCCCGAAGGGGTAGGCAGAGGTGTGTAGGTAATACCCACACACCCACTTTCCGCCAGAGGTATATTAGGTGCCAACTTGACAGATGGCGAGTCCATCGCCGTTACTCAAGCACGACTATACATACGCCTTTGAATTTCTTCAAAGCAGTTTATTAAGTGTTTTTACCAATGTTTTTACTACATATTCCCCTTGCTACTTGGCTACTCATACCACTTAGACATCACGGCTCTTCCTACTATAATATTGTAAATGAGAAAGTTTGTTAGGTACTCTTTTACGAAAAACCTACTGAACGGATTTAGATGAAATGTGGCTCAGAGATTGTTGAAAAAAAAACAAGGATTGTCCAAAAAAAACAATATTTATGTGTATTTAGTCATTCATTTTAATGTGTACAATAATATCAACGGGCTTTCTTCTGCCACTTCCTTCAAATGACTCGGAAATATTGAAATCTCTCTCCGTGACAGCCGCCATCTTCTTTTTACTTCTCCCGTTAGGCTTCTTTCTTCTGCCATTCTCGGACATGGTAGAATTAGTCACGTGACTCTTGTGCCATTTATTTTTGTTGTTTCTTTTCTTTTTCCTTTTAATTTTCTTCCTTTTCACAACTACTTCATGGACTCTTTCATCGTTTGGCTCAGACATATCAGCGGGCTTGATTTCATCTGAATTCTGCATATTATTATGATATTATTATAATGAACTATATGCCGTATTCTCGACAGACAGGCGGACCAGACGCGATATATCACGTTGGCCCTTAAAATACATCCTCTCTCCGGCGCACCTCTGCTTACTTTCAAGGACTCTTGTGGGAAGGCGTGACAATATATTACTATAAGATTTAATTGGCGCTGGCGTTAGGGACTCGGCGTGATGATATGTATATATATATAATACATAATTTAACTAAAATGAAACTTACTTCTTTACTCGTAAAGAAGTAAGTTTCATTTTGAACATTGCTTATTATACTTGCCACCCTCGGGTGGCAAGTATAATAAGCAATGTTCTATGGCAATAAGAATAATTCTAAGAGCCGTGGTGGCCGAGTGGTTTGAGCAGTTGCCTGCGACGCAAAGGTCGCAAGTTCGAATGCCGACTGTACCAATGAGTTATTCTGAACTTAAGTACAGTGATTAGTCACACCACGAGCTGAGCGGTGAAGGAAAACATCGAGAGGAAACCTGCATACATTTGAGAAGAAATTCAAAAGGCGTATGTATAGTCGTGCTTGAGTAACGGCGATGGACTCGCCATCTGTCACGTTGGCACCTAATATACCTCTGGCGGAAAGTGGGTGTGTGAGTATTACCTATACACCTCTGCCTACCCCTTCGGGGACCCTTGTGGGCAGGCGACTTGTATATGTTACCAACTTTATAAACCATACGGAGAGATAATACAAGAGATTATATTAAATCCTGGCTCTGCTTAGTTAGGGTTTGATCCCGTTTCGATTGACATTGTAAATTAAAGAAAAACAAAAAAGATACGAAGTGAAACGCCACCAGACCTGTCTAGTTGACTCCTCGAAGCTGTTGAACCAACTGCCAAGAGGCAGAGAAACGGCATCCTTGTTTGTGTCACCCTGATATAAAACACATCAAATCATAGAACACATGAACATAGACATTACAAATAGATATTAAAATACACAGTGGTCAATATGTTCGGCCTATAGGCATACAAATAAGTTCTAACAACGAGAGGATACAAAAAAAAAATGGTTCGAGTAGTTGCCTGCAACACAAATAATGCAAGTTCGAATCTCGACTGTACCAATGAGTTGTTCTAAACTTAAGTAGTCACACCACGAGCTCCACGGCGAAGGAAAACATCCCGAGGAAGCCTGCATACATCTGAGAAGCAATTCAATTGCGTATGTATATCGAGGACCCTTGTATGGACGCGTTAATCTCAGGAACTACAAATCCGATCGGAAGAAATATTTTTGCATTATATAGCCAGTTAATAGGGAAGGCATAGCCACCATCGGCTTTTACAAAAATCTGACAAGTATTAGACTAGGATATAGAACTCAATAAAAGCCGTGGTGGCCGAGTGGTTCGAGCAGTTGCCTGCGACGCAAAGGTCGCAAGTTCGAATCCCGACTGTACCAATGAGTTTTTTCTGAACAAAAGTACAGTGATTAGTCACACCACGAGCTTTACGGTGAAGGAAAACATCGAAAGGAAACCTGCATACGTATGAGAAGAAATTCAAAGGCGTATGTATAGTCGTGCTTGAGTAACGGCGATGGACTCGCCATCTGTCACGTTGGCACCTAAAATATATCTCTGGCAGAGAGTGGGTGTGTGGGTACTACCTATAAACTTCTGCCTACCCATTCGGGGACCCTTGTGGGAAGGCGTGAGGATAAATTATAGATAGAACTCACCCTTTTAGGAAATTTATATTTTGTACACTTAATACGAGATGAAATAAAAATATTACAAGTATATGTAGTTTTCCATAGCGTCTCATATTGGAGACGCGTCGGTGCAATTCTAATTCGTCAAACCCATCGCATT
>JACCPG010006551.1:0-35276 GCA_016069955.1 Drepana arcuata | reverse complement strand
CAACCATGATTTATTTCCATATTATGCTTTTAAGATAACCCTCTTTGCATTTCCGCTGGGAAAATATCATATTATATTTATGATTCAATGCGTTGAATTGGCTCAACAATCATGCCGATAGTCCGACCGCATAACACACACAATTTGATAGGGTGCATAGTCGGTATAAGTAGTTAAAATATCTTTGTCCCAGATGGTAAACGTATATTTTTGTATTTATATACATACATACATATCATCATGCCAAGTCCCTAACGGGGTAGGCAGAGAGTATAGAGCGCCAGTTCTCTCTAGACTTACATACCTCTTTCGCTTCGTCCACATTCATCAGTCTCTTCATATATGCTCGTCGGTTTCGAGTACTCTTAACGTTCCCGTCCTTGAGCGTCCGATCGATTTGATCCAGGTAGTTGGAACATGGCCTTCTTCTGCCTCTTCTTGTACACACTTTTGCTTTGTATATCTGTTTCGTCAATCTTTCTTCACTCATCTTTTCTATATGTCCAAACCAACGTAACATGCCTTTCTCCATCTTTGCAATCACGCCCTCATTCACGCCAGTTGATTTGCGAATCTCTTCATTGCGGATTCGATCTAATATCGTTACTCCGCACATTTTTCGAAGAGATCGCATCTCAACTGTATTCAAGCTATTTTCATTCTTCCTCTGACATATCTAGGATTCGCTGCCAACAAGGTAGGTACCAATATCGCGTTGTGGACAGCAACTCGAGCATTCTTGCTCAGACTTTTACTGCCCATCAACGCCGATATGGCTCCATTCACCTTATTTCTTATTCATCCAAGAAGATATACAACAAAGAGTATATATCCCCCCATATCCCCTTTTGGACATGGTTTTGTTGCTAGCGCGACAGGTGGCGAATCCAACGTCGTTCCTTAACAAACGTACATACATACCTACATACCTCTTTGAATTTATTGCCAAGCGCATGCTTGATTTTCTCTCTAAGTTTTCCTTCGCCTTAATCTCATGGTGGTGACTACATGTGTAATAAGTATTAAAATAACAAACAGAATTGTATACGTAATATTATGATAATTGGGCTAGCTCTGAGGCGCGCATCGATCATTGACTCCCCTCTGAATGAGATAGAGGCAATGTACCCCCCATTCATTGTAATCAATCATTTCGATTACCAAACGTATATACTGCACCATTCTTATAGACTATGTAACGAGCCAATATTTTTCTGAAAGTAACCATCAAACTGATGGAGACGAGCCCACTATTCCTTTTTAAGTTTTTGCCTGATAATGTTCCGTGAATTTGCAAGACAATGCTAGCTTTATCAGTTTTTCCATGCTAGAGCATTTCTTGTATATGATACTTTCTGAACTTATTCAAATTTAGATACGAATAAGATCTTTTCAATTCATAAATAATGTTCATGTAAACTGTTATTGTATACCTAATGATTTGAAAAGAGTAACCATGGGGTTCCTTGCCGGTTCTTCTCCATGGAAACGACCAACCCGAACCGTGCACCTTTTTCGACGTTTAATAAGTGCCCATCTAGGCCTTTGTGAAATAAAAATACTTAGATTTAGATTCTTGATTTTGTTAATAAAAGACAGAAAAACTGGTGGTTTAATTGAAGAAGGAGGACGCCCATTACATTCTAAAATATATGTCAATAGCTGAAAAGTTCCTGGCATACGTTGCTGGTAATAAAAAAAAACTATTTTAATTATAAGCATTTATTAAATAATGAATAACAACAACTAAAGAATACTAATGGTTTCTCTGCAAACACTGTAACATTACAAATAAATGTGCGATTAAGTATGAAGTTGATTTTTCCATAAAGAAATTAATAACATTATATCAAAGTACGAAAGTCGGTGATAAATCAGCGTGACATTTTATTTTTACTTGCGGCAGCATTTTCGACCCCTATATCTGGCGATGTTTACAATGAAAACAATCGAGATGAAGTAACTTTGCCTTAAGGATGGGGATGCGAGAACGCTAATAGTTCCCTAGGGAGACACGGATCGCGGCGCAAGGGTAGAACGGCCGAGTTCAGCTACCGGGTGCGGGTGACAGTTTTAAACCCAAACATCGTTCCCACGACGGTTCTGCAATGTTTCGTCTCAAGCTTACATAGTATAAGACAATTATGTTAATCCCTCCACAGCCATTATTTCCAGTAACCCATCGAGTTTCTTATTCGCGGAGCGGCGTTCCAACGCGATCGTTTATTACGCCGATGACTGTTTGCCCTCACAAATTCAGGATCCGCGAGGGTGCTCCCACGAATCTTCATGCCACGTCATAACTCGGCTCAATTTGTAGAATCGTTTCATTAATGACACCATCTCGCAGGCCTTGCAAGCAATTTCTGCCTTTATTACACTTGTTATAGGGTTCGTAAAAGTTTGATAAGGTTCTGAGTAAACAGGGAATAAGTCGTGTCCGGCAGGATATGGTTCCGGGCAACTTGAAAGTAGCGGACCGTAACGTACCCGTGACCCTCTGGACAATACTTAGTATATTAAAATGCGGTGCTGTTTTCTCTCAAGGACAACTTGACCTGTATCGTTATATTATTAATAGGCTTAGTATATGTATTAAAAAGTCCTGACAGGGAGCTGTTCGAAGCCCATGGGTACACGTTAAGGTGGCTATTAATTCGATACCTATGTATGTATTACTGGCAGAACAATGAGTTATTTTCGTAGCAGGCCAATGGGTTAAAGGAATTACTTAGCGGTACCTGGAAATCGACATCCCAAATTAGCTAATAGTTTGGCATAAAACGTTGAAATGTGTGTTTCGATTAGTCGAGAAAATACCGTATAGCTCGTGGTGTGATTAATCACTGTACTTGAGTTCAGAAAGAACTCGTTGATACAATCGGGATTTCAACTTGCAACCTTTGTGTTGCAACTCAAACCACTCGGCCACCACAGCACTAAAAAAATTACCAACGTAAACACTACGAGGCAATAAAATTTGTACTGCAAAAATTAAAAAGAAGTTTATTTATGTGGTACGTTATCTGTGCCGGCCCGATTTTCCAGTAATACCAGTATCGGCAGTGCACGGATTCCTACTGTATTTACATTCATTACCCCCGACTGGATCCGTTGATCCCTTGTGTATTGCGTTCTATATACTATATACCTATGTTTATTTAAGCTGTGGTGGACGAGTGGTCCGAGTAGCCTGCAAAGCAAAGATGGCAATTCCAGCTACATTTGAATTCAAATGAAAACTCATTGGTGTACCAATTACTATTTCTTCATAGGTACAGCGATTAATCACAACACGAGTTTTACGGTGGAGAAAGTCTAGGTCTAGTGGTTAGAGCTCCTAATATAAAAATAATATAATAATAAAATAATATATCCTCACGCCTTCCCACAAGGGTCCCCGAAGGGGTAGGCAGAGGTGTATAGGTAATACCCACACACCCACTTTATATTTATATAAAAATAGATTTATATAATTTGTGATCTGAAATATGTACAGTAATTTTTATACAGTGAACATAAAGTATCCGTTTTTTCCTTGTACCTACTTGATCAACTAGAATTTTGGTGCAGCATACCACTTACAATTTCAGTGCGAGCACACTCATAAACTATATGGTTGTACCGTGATTAGTTTGTCAGCGCCGATCGGTAAACTGTGTTAGGAAACTCCACCCGTAAATATACGAAGGATAGGTAATCTTCGTTTATGGGCTGATGTGTACCGTGTGATAAGCAAACTAGTATATTATGCTTTCTTAGCATATTCCGTCGGCTTGGTGTAAAGAGCGGAAGTGAAGAAAGATTGACTAATAAGATGTAGAATGCGTGCGGATGAAGAAGTAGAGGAAGACCACGCCAAGATCAAAATTACAGACAAGAATATATTAAAAGTTACTAAATACTAAAGTAAAATCGGCTTTTCACCAAATATAACAATATTTTTAGATATCGATGGGGTAAGAAAATCTAAACGTAAATTCTATAAGCTTACTAAGCTCTTCGAAATTCTTTAGAATTATGGCTGGAAATAAAAAATATTTTTTATTTTTGTATCACGTAATGTTTGATTCGCTTAGAGTGACATTATGTCCCCACGGATTTATCCAAAATACAAAAGCCGGTTGGATATACGGTATAAATAGAAGCTCCCTTACATACCAAAGTAAACATAACATATAAAAAATGCAACTTCCACATTTTCATACGAATGAATGAAGTTTATTCAGGCCGTATCCGAAGCAGTCAGCCGCACGGGCCGCATGCTCCAGTATGATAACAATATCTTTTTTACAATGTATTAATTGCCGCTGGCTGATACAAAGAGGGTAGTTCCACCCTCGTGAAATTCGTAATTCGTATAATAGCTGATGATAAATTGGTCTCGAGATAAAATATCTGGGGGTTCCAATTAATAGTGTTTACGGATGCTTAATTGTATGAGCCTTTTTGTATTGAGAACATTGTGTTATTTAATTTCAATCGAAAATATTAAATACATCCAAATTTCGTTTGTGAAAATTTCTAATGTTTGGAAAGGAAACATTTGTTTTAGATAAAGTTAACATAAACATGCATTCAAACAGATTCATAGTGACGACTACTTTTTTCTTCCGAGAACGATCACATGGTTACGAATGTCTATTGCCCTTATCTATACATACAAATAAATAAAATTGGAGTGTCTGTTTGTAATATAAAAAAACCGCGTTTTACTAAATGCATATCATTTTTTACGATTTTATCTGTCTGTCTGTTTGTTCCGTGTACTCTCTGACACGGCTGGACCGATTTTGATAGGACCTTCATTGGCAGACAGCTGATGTAAAAAATAATAACTTAGACTACTTTTATTTTGGAAACTGAACAATATTTTATTGTTAAATTCCACGTGGACGAAGTCGCGGGCACAGCTAGTTTATAACTATAAATGTATGTCCGCAAGGGTCTTCGAAAAGGTTGGCAGAGGTCTAACAACACATTGTTTTTACCGGAGATAAATTTTAGTGCAGACGTGTTAGATGTCGAGACCGTCGCCATTTCTAAAGCATACCCTTTGATTTGTTCACAAGTGTTGCAGGTTTCCTTTCGGTTTTGTTTTCTTTCTTCGAGCAGCTTGGCGTGTATTAAGACTTTGTACTTTTAAGTACAAAGTCCCGATAAGTCCCGAAGTACCGATGTACAGTCGGGGTGCTAACCTGCAATCTTAATTTTGAGGGCGAGTACTCGAACCACTAGACCACCATTATCTTGTAACAATAAACATACAGCAACATCTCTTTGAGTGGCGAGTGTGTAACCTTGTTAAGGAACGAGCTACATATTTAAGGCAGAGAACGAGAGGCGAGTTTGCACTCTACCTTTGTAATAAACGTAAATATATTTTGTACTTATTTTGCGCGCGTATAAATTATGGTTCAAAAATAGGATGTACATTTCCCGCAATAGAATTATGAGGATTATTAGAAAAAAAACTAATTTCTACGAGGAAGTTGTAATGTTAGTAATATTTTAACATTATGCTCTTGCCATCAGAGGGATGTACATGACTACATATTGTATATTAATTAATCAACGAATTGTGATTTCTTAGGACCCTTTTCAAACTGGGGCTCAGGTTGTACATTAGTCAAATTTGCACTACAACACTACGCTACCTCATATCCCTAGTGTTACACGCGCTCATTGGCTGTAGGACTCACCATCTGTAACGTTGTCATCTAAAATATTATATATCTCCAGTGAAATGTTAGTGTGTGGGTACTACCTACACACTTCTGCCTACCCTAGAACCCTAGTGGGAAGGCGAGGAGATTAAAAAACACAACTAAAAGTAAGCCGCCATAATCTAGTCACAACTAATTTTAGGCGGTTATTTCCGCTTTTATAGTATAAGGGTAATAGGTACCGTGGGACTATCGTTACTCATGATAAAAAGTTGCAAGCAAAACAATCCTTATATAAATTATAAAGGAAAACGCGGGGTAAATAGCAAGTATTTTAATTTAAAACGTACAACTCCGCCTTGTTTATTGCGAACCCTCATGTTTAGTACCCCATAGGGCCACGTTATTACGTAACTTTAGATTGTTGAGTACCCACTTAGTTTTAGTCAAATCATCAACATTTGTACTCTCGAGGTGGAGACAACTAGGAGAAGCAAGAGAGAGAGAGTTTTAAGAGAGGTAGGGCATAACGGGATTCCCGTTCGAATTTGGAGCTGCCCGACTGGGCCAGGACCTCCACCTTATAGAAGTCCGTAGCCAAATAACACAATTTATTGTGTTGTGTTCCTACGTGGTGAATAAGGTTTGAGTTGAGTTGAGTTACCAATAATGTGCTCCTTGGGGAGGGGGGAGGATTGTTACATTGTGCTGGAAGCAGAGGGATTAAACCTTATGCTGCCAACACACTATAACTCTCCGAACACAGAGTGGCAACGTGCATGACGTGCGTGATACTTCGGTATCGTGAGCGTAAATAGGCTACGGTAACCGATTCCCATCAGGTGGGCCGTATGCTTGTTTGCCACTCTTGTTGTATAAAAAACAATAGCAGACCAGCATACGTATGAGAAGAAATTCAACGTGTAGTCGTCCAAGAACGACTGTCGTTCAAGTCGATCAAGAATGACATATATACGTCATCTGTCACATTGGCTCCTAAATATAGTACCAGCGAGAGGAGAGTATTATCACATCTCTGCTTACCTTCGGGGACACTTATAGGCGTGAAAATACACGCCTGTTTTAACAAAGCATAAAGCCAATTCCAATTTTGCAAAGTGAGTTTGAAAAGTTTCGGATGACAGTACAAAGGCACGCTCTGCTCATCCAAAAGCTAGTATACATTATTTACGTGCCTCACAAATTGTATTTAGTGGTAGTGTGACCACTGCATTTTCATAGCGGACAAGCGAAATGAAATTATATGACGCCAGGTAGTCAGTTTGGAATTTGATAACTGGAACGCAGTAGTCTATGAATCATGTTTATGTTGTAGAGTCCTTGAGTTCAATAACCAACTCATCCTGACAGTTCGAAGGGATTCATCTCCAACCGAAGCAAAATAAATGAACGATGTCGTAGATATTCTGATTTTGAATTTATTGCTTTTTAAAAATGTTCGTCAGGATCTTACGATTTGGGGGACTACCCTACTAAGGGGCGATGACTGATAAACGTTATTTATTACTATGGCGAATATATAACTATTACTAATATGTAAGTAAATATATGCAAATAATTGTTACGTCTTATCAAACAATTTATTACCGGATCCTTTTCACGGAAATAAAATCAGCGTACGTTATTTCGTTTCCCAAACATCCCGCTCGTTTCCCCTTGTAACTTCCAACTCGGGTAACACTATTTTAAGCGAGTTGCCGTATAAATTACAACTGAACTTTTATACAGTTTTTAAAGGACCTCATATATATAACAAGAGGAAGGCGTGTGTTCGCCCATATTTCGTTGGGTTTCTTGAGACATTTTTCCTCTATGTTTCTCATTGCTACCGACTTGGGATTTACTATTCGGTTCGGATTCACCTGGTTTCGTTTTAGTAATAATAAATTGCATACAATGTGTACTTTCTTTTGCCAATCATAAAACCAGACAATTGATTTTGATGTAATCCTATGTATGCTTTTGCATGGATCCCTGGCTAGTTTGGGTTCACAATTTAGCCCGATAGATGGCGCTGTAACCGTATCCAATTTTTTTTTTTATATATAACTTATCAACCAAACGAAGCTTCGTGTGACAGCTAGTAGATGCTTGCCAATTTAAATTCATATCGGATTAAACTAATATAAAAAATAATATACATATGTATGTTTGTATGTAGAGACTGATGAATGTGGACGAAGCGAAAGAGGTATGTAAGTCTAGAGAGAACTGGCGCTCTATTCTCTCTCTACCTACCCCATTACGGACTCGGCGTGATGATATGTATGTTAATTATTTCGGTGAAGGGAAAAGCATATGTAAGTACAATTGTTTTTACATAGTAAGGGCACCACGTCGGCTTTTGCTGCAAATGGCAACACATTTACAGCCTCGCGACACGTCTCGCCACGGCGACGCGCGTGCTTACATTTTATTACCTCGAACACTCCGGAACTGCTTGAGGTATTTCGATGAAACGTTTTCCGTGCCTCGTCGAATACATTCCATTAGCTTTACAGAACACTCGAACATCAACACTTATTATCATTAATACATTTCTTCACTTTCAGATTAGTCACACCACGAGCTTTACGGTGAAGGAAAACATCGAGAGGAAACCTGCATACGTCTGAGAAGAAATTCAAAGGCGTATGTATAGTCGTGCTTGAGTAACGGCGATGGACTCGCCATCTGTCACGTTGGCACCTAATATACCTCTGGCGGAAAGTGGGTGTGTAGGTATTACCTATACACCTCTGCCTACCCCTTCGGGGACCCTTGTGGGAAGGCGTGAGGATATATAAACATTTCTTCACAAGAACAATGTCTTAATGTATTGTAAAAAAAATATATACAAGGGCCTTTGATACATGAATATAATCAGAAATACAAATAAATAATCACTAATTAGTTACTTCACAAAAGAATGATAAAAAAGATACGTATTGCAATATCATTACCTAGGTATATTATTCCATTCTTTACAAAAAATGTACGTGACTTGTTAAACCAAACTGGATCCGAACTCAGTACTAACAGTGAAGCTACCTACAAGTATTAGATATACTATCGGCGCCTCGCGGTTTCACCCGCATAGCATTGTATCAAAACAGATCCAACATTTCCTCTCTGCCAAATTTCAGTCAATTCCTTTCGGTACTTTTTGTGTGAAAGAGAAAAAAACAACCTCACAAACATTCGCATTTATAATATAAGTAAGACTACTCAATTCACAATTACTTTTAACTTTAACGACGCCGCCACATATCTACCAAATTTAACAATAATACAATGTACCAGAACACCTTCAGAAGTATACAATTGTTAGTCATTACCGTATGAGTCATCTGAAGAGATCTGGAGCCGCACAAAGCAAATAAGAGAAATATAAAAGTACAAAGGAGCACATACGATACTTGCCACATTGGGATAATACCGCATTGGCGTATATAATTGACGTAGACAGGGTGTTACAATTAATTAAAATTTAGAATTACTACAAGACCACGTCACACATAATGTCCAGAAAATTAACACACATTGGGGATGCGCATTTTGCGAACGGGATAATTGATTACCATATTTTATTTAGTCCTTAAATACATATTATATTTACAGTAGCATTACGCCAAGTCCCTCACGAGGTAGGCAGAGAGAGTAGACTTCTAGTTAAAGCGCCAGTTCTCCCTTGACTTCTCCTTTCACTTCATCTACATTAATTGGTCTCTTCATTCATGCTCGTTTTTTTGAATTCTTGACGTTTCCATCTTTGAGTCGGATCGATTCCCTAAATGTCTTTTGTATATAACTGTTATTTTACTTTTAGATCAGACACATACTTTTATATAAACCTGTTCGTACAATTGTAGAACCTTGATTTGTGTAGAATTAACCACTCGACGAATAATTTAATTCAAATACTTGAGATTGTTCGTGAATGTGACATATTGTGCGGGATATGATAATATTGACGGTGCATAGTGCTATTTAGTATTCTGAAATAGAAAAACAGTGCCATTCTTCACGTTTATTAACTCATAATACCGTACGACAATTCTAATATTGATGAGTTTTTCTTTCACAGCCTGTATATATGGAATTGCTTTACGAGGACGCCGACCTCAGTGATTGAGTATGACATCATTATGGGGATGGGGTGGTTCATTTATGGGGCTCGTGGTTCCGGCGAATACTTCCTTGAATCTTTTTCTTGAGTCGATGTTAGTAGTAAATTTAATTAATACATTATTAACCACAGACATACCGAAAACTATTAGGTAGGTAGAAATGAAATTTATTTTCGCCGGATATATGTGTATTTTGGTGCCAACGTGAATGATGGCGAATCCACCATCAGTATCTCAAGCACGACTACTTTGTATTTATTCTATAATGTATCAAGTATGGTTATGAATGGTTATGATTTTTTCCTAAGCCGCCAGCTACAGCTCGTAGTGAGGTTAATGACTGATAATAATAAAAATTCTCATTGGTCGAAACCGAATCGAAAATGCAAACTATCCGTCGCAGGTCTGGTTAAACCATTCGGTCACCACGACTTTTAGCAGTATTTTCCTTTTAAATATGTATTTAGTCTTTTATAAATTTCAAAACTCAAGAAATAAATAGGTATGATGTCTAGCAAGCCGAAGCGTACGCAAGAACGTTCTTCAAGCAAAAAAATATATACGAGTATCATACTTTGGACTACAATATTTCGCTGTGATATTTTCATAATGTTTGTCGGGAAAAGGAGGTAAGGCAAACATGACCGGTCGAATAGGATTTGCTTGCATAAATAACTTTATTTGGTGGGCCTTCAACTTTACTTTATCACTTTAACGTTTAAATAAATAAAAATGTTAGATTGGATATCCGGATTTTACTTCCATGGTGATCTTGGTGATGTCTATATCTTCACACCTTCCCATTACAAAAGCGAAGGAGTAGGCAGGTGTGTGCCAACTCCCTTCAAGCCGGAGATACATTGCACAATTATATGTCATATTAGGAATGTCCCGCGGTTTTACCCGCGTAATATTTGGTGTCATTATTATCTAGAATAGAAAATATTCCTATCAAGCTAATAATCTATGTATCAAGTTTTAATTAATTCCGTTCAGATGCTCTCTTATGATCCAGTAATAAACATCCTCACAAACTTCCACATTTATAGGATATGATATCTAATAAGTCAGTTTCTTCCACACTCCTTACTTATTATTGACAATATCAGACAGCAGAAAGACTCCAGGTTGCTTGAAGGTCGAAGAAAGACGTACCTGTCTATAAGATTTTGTCCCTATGGAACATGACAATTTCACGCAGATTTTGTCACGGACAAAACCTTATACGGATATAGAATTTGGGTGGATAATAAGATGGCTTATCCGCGGTTGAATAATTATCATCAATCATTACCCGATAAATTACTTACATCCTTATAAAGATTGCCTTATCGTGTTTTAATCACTGGTAACCAAAAGGCAGATTTAATTTTATAATGACACCAAGCGTAAACTATTCAATAACTCGTTAATTAAAGTTTGAGTAAAATTAAAAATAATTAAAGTTATTACGTATGCATGATTGTGATTCGTTCGGCTTTCAAATGTTTTATTCACAACAAAAATCAAACTTCTGTTTGTTTTGGCATGCACATACTACATCAGTCATAATATGTTTATTCCTAAAACAATCGTTACGAAGAAGGTCACCACCACGAAGACAGACTCACCATCTGTCACGAAAATACCTAAAATATATCTCTTCGCCGCATTTAAATAGATTAAAAGTAAATCTATCAAGGCGATAGCGGAGTGCTATTAAATAAATAAATCTTAGTTGCGACTTAACTTTTAAAAATGCCAATAATATTTAACCTTACCAGCAATGTATTTAATTACAAGTAAGGTTAGATATTATTGGCATATTGTAAGATAAATGTAATGGCAACATTACAAATAATATCACCATAAGTCTTTGCAGCGAACTGCGTGTGACATTCTACACGCAATCAAACTGTGTATTTTTACCCCAGTGAGTATTTTTCTTTAAAAAAGATTTTATCAAGTAACAAAACGAGGGTATTATGATAATGGACGTTGCGTCTGCCATGTCATTTTACGGGCTACAAATCTTAGTCAAGCTTAATAAAATCAGCTTGGCTCTAAGTCCACCGTTTTAGGCCTTTTGTTGGCTGTTTATTAAAATCACAGTTGCTTTATTACAGTTTCTTAATGTGTTTTTGTAATGGAAATATTCTTAAGTGTCGTTTATCTAGAGCAATCGTATCGTTCCAAGTCGACCTTATTTGCCACGAATTTTTAGTATGCATATCTTAGATCTTTTATGTTTAAGCAAAAACACAATGTGATTTATCCTAAAACAGAATTTTTTTATTTATTTCAGATAAGTCTTACATAACATAACAAATATAAACGAATACTAACTACTTACTTACCTAAAACAGAAAATCAACAATTAAATTTAATGTCCATGCTTTACAATTATTACTATTTTACATTATATAAACATTTAAATTCTAACGAAAAAAAACAATAGTCTTAAGATAGAAGAACTGACACATATTAATGCATAATAATGTTATGAATTTGTTGTTTGCTTAAACGCAAGAATCTTAAGGTTCAAATTTAAAAAAATGTTTTTGCCGTTGGATAGCCCATTTATCGAAGAAGGGTGTACACTATGTACTAACATTACAATATGACTAGAGGGAGCGGATCATCAATTTTAAATGTTGCAAAAACGCGGAACAAATCCTTTTGAGAGCTCTGCGGGTTCAACCGCGTAAAAAAAACAAATTTAAATTTTTTTATAATAATATATTCTCACGCCTTCCCCCCTGTCCCCGAAAGGGTTGGCAGAGGTGTATAGTTAGCACACACACCCACATTCCCTCAGAGATATTATAGACTCGTATTATTATTATTAGTTATAGTTATACCATATTATAGTATAGCAGTTGCCTGCGACGCAAAGTTCGCAAGTTCGAATCCCGACAGTACCAATGAGTTTTTCTGAACTTAAGTACAGTGATTAGTCACACCACGAGCTGACCGGTGAAGGAAAACATCGCGAGGAAACCTGCATACGTCTGAGAAGAAATTCAAAGGCTTATGTATAGTCGTGCTTGAGTAACGGCGATGGACTCGCTATCTGTCACGTTGGCACCTAATATACCTCTGGCAGAAAGTGGGTGTGTAGGAACTACCTATACACCTCTGCCTACCCCTTCGGGGACCCTTGCGGGAAGGCGTGAGGATATATATATATTAATTAATATAATAAGTATCTGCAAATGTAAGTGTTTTCGCTCAGGGCTGCTAACTTATGTTTTTATTGAAATAAATAAATAAATTAGGTGCCAACGTGATAGATGGCGAGTCCATCGCCGTTACGCATATACGACTATACATACACATTTGAATGTTATCTCAAACGTATGCAGGTTTCCTCTCGATGTTTTACTTCACCGTAAAGTTCCTGGTGTGACTAATTACTGTACTATGATTAGAAAAAGTAATCAGTACTGTCGGGATTGGAACTCGCAAACTTTGTGTTGCAGGCAGACTCGAACCCCTCGGCCACCACGGCTGTGTCCACCGGGTGTGAAACCGTGGGGCACATCTAGTTACCATATAAAATAATAATAATAAATAATATATCCTCACGCCTTCCCACAAGGGTCCCCGAAGGGGTAGGCAGAGGTGTATAGGTAATACCCACACACCCACTACATAGATATTAAATAAAACATAGATATAAACATAAATATTCGATTCTTATTACTTAAATAATTCCTAAGCTACCTTCTCCAGACGAGTAGACAAGGGTTACCATACCAGGGTTATAAAATATCAAGGCAAATCAGTGTGGCAACAAGGCGCCGAGAAACAATCTCACCGAAAAAAAAACAATTTTCATTGCAACAATACACGCAGTTCGAGAGTGAACTGCGTGAATGAACTCCCATTTATAGGTACTTGTTACCTGTGAAATAAATTGAACAATTTCCAAGCACGTAAATAAAACATAATGCTCGTCCAATTTAAAGTAATAAGAGAATAATATAACGTAGAAAGGCGGAATGTACCTAAGAGCTGCCGAGGAATTCTTAAAGGGAATTTCATTAAATTCTCTCCGCGCTTATTGATATGGGCGCCTGGAGCTCGAGGCTGGGTCGCACTTTATTAAGAAATCATATGAATGTCGACGGAAATGGGTGTACGTGACGATACGCCATATTGCGATCGGTACGGCATTGTCAACCGCGTATGTACAAGAGAGAACTCCAGTGGATTTGTTTTAATTATAAGGAATTAGAATGACTCATTAAATAGTACCACATTGCATGCGGTTCCAAAGGTTAATTTATTTACTTTACTCTGTTTTTCTTGTAAATAAAACAATGTCTTAAAAGTTTATTTAAGAATTACTGATGTGTGTTTTTACTTCTTAGTATCTTAATGGAAATACGGAATAAATTTACTTTGTTGGAAACAACATCGAATGGTGGTGTTTTTGTTTGAGAATCATTCATCTTTTCAGTAATATATCTTTACGCCTTCCCACAAAAGTATATTAAGGGTTTCTCAAGCACACTCTCTCAACTTTTATTTATTTTGTTTTATTTAAAATAAAATAAAATAAATAAAACACTTACATACATAAGCCGGTTTCATCTCGATGTTTGCCTTCACCGTGAAGCTCGTGGTGTGACTAATCAGTCTTATCTCTCAAATAATATCTTCACGCTGCCCCGCAAGTGTCTCCATAGAAGTAGGCAAAGTTAAGAGTAAGGTAAGGTATTTTGTAGCCACACTCCCCCTTGTCGCCGGAGATATAGTTTAGGTGCCAACGTGTCAGATGGCGAGTCCATCGCTGCTTTTCAAGCATGACTATACAAACATCTTTGATTTTCTTCTGCAACTTATGCAGATTTCCTCTCATCGTAAAGATCATTGTGTAACTAATCACTGTACTTATATTAAGAAAAACTTATTTGTACAATCGGACTCAACAAGAGACTACTACGCATTGGTTCGAATTTGCAATCATTGTGTTGCAAGCAACTACATACTCAAACCACTCGGTCAGGCTCTTTTTGATAGATATATCTCTTCTCATTGACATCTCTTGATTCATGTACGATTCATACACGTTCGTTTCAAAAAAAAAAATCAAAATATTTTTTTATTCAACATAAGGGACACAGGGAACACTTATTGAACGTCACGTTTAATATAGACTAAAGTTACCACCGTTTCCAAGAAAAAATACCTGCCAGTTTCGATTGCAATTTATACCTTTTGTACTAAAGGTTTGAGCAAATAGCATCAGCCGTCTCCCGTATGTTTGCTTTGTCAAAAAGTTGGCAAAGTTAGCAAGAACAGTGAATTCTGTTTTTGAAAGTTTTCAAAGAGACAAATATATGTTGAAAGGTACTCGTCTATAAGAAGGTCATATAAGGTCATAAGAAGGTGATATAGGATCATCATCTATCAGCGGTAAGTAATAAATGCTGATTTTAACGACAATTAAACATGTTAGTCTTCAAACTATATAACAAGTGATATTCAAGATATAAATATTTACATACATACATACATACATACATATTATCCCGCCGACTCCCTAACGGGGGAGGAAGAGAGAATAGAGCGCCAGTTCTCTCTAGATTTGCATAGATCTTTCGCTTCGTCCATATTCATCAGTCTCTTCATACATGCTCGCCAGTTTCGAGTATTCTTGACGTTCCCTTGATTGCATATATATATGTATATAGAGCCGTGGTGGCCGAGTGGTTTGAGCAGTTGCCTGCGACGCAAAGGTCACAAGTTCGAATCCCGATTGTAGCAATGAGTTTTTCTGAACTTAAGTACAGTGATTAGTCACACCACGAGCTTTACGGTGAAGGAAAACATCGAGAGGAAACCTGCATACGTCTGAGAAGAAATTCAAAGGCCTATGTATAGTCGTGCTTAAGTAATGTCGATGGACTCGCCATCTGTCACGTTGGCACCTAATATACCTCTGGCGGAAAGTGGGCGTGTGGGTATTACCTATACACCTCTGCCTACCCCTTCGGGGACCCTTGTGGGATGGCGTGAGGATATTTATATCGTATATTATATATATGTATATAGTACATTATATATAAATATATAGCCGTGGTGGCTGATTGGTTTGAGTAGTCGCCTGCAACAAAAAGTATGCGAGTTCGAATCCCGACAGTGACGACGACATTTTCTGAACTTAAGTACAGTGATACAATAACTTAAGTACAGAAAACATCGAGAAGAAACTTGGGAACTTTCGAAAGGAAATCGAAAGACGTATTAATGTATAGTAAGTAGTACTTGAGTAACGGAGATCGAATCTCCATCTGCCACGTTGGCACCTAAAATCTATCTCTGGCGGAAAGAGGGTATGTTGTTACTACCTACACACATCTGCCTACCCTTTCGGGGACCCTGTGGGAAGACGTGAAGATATATGTATAAAAAAGTAGTCGTTATCATAATAATTGAGCTGAACAAGCCGTGAAGATGAAACTAAAATTCGCTGTGAATTATGAAAAATACGAAGTATAATAATAAAATAATGACGAGCTCCACGTATGTTTTTCCCAGGAACGGTGAAAATATCATAAAATACGTGTAATTGAGAGCCGTGTGGGATAAAGTTACAGTTCTTGTTGTGTTAACGATCTCAATAATAAATATATCGCATGAATAAATATTTTAAATGCTTTTTTACGGCAGCAATCTATAAATCTCTATAATCTCCGTGGTGGCCGAGTGGTTCGAGCAGTTGCCTGCGACGCAAAGGTCGCAAGTTCGAATCCCGACTGTACCAATGAGTTTTTCTGAACTTAAGTACAGTGATTAGTCACACCACGAGCTTTACGGTGAAGGAAAACATCGAGAGGAAACCTGCATACGTCTGAGAAGAAATTCAAAGGCGTATGTATGGTCGTGCTTGAGTAACGGCGATGGACTCGCCATCTGTCACGTTGGCACCTAATATACCTCTGGCGGAAAGTGGGTGTGTGGGTATTACCTAAACACCTCTGGCTACCCCTTCGGGGACCCTTGTGGGAAGGCGTGAGGATATATTTATTATTATCTCCATCGAATTTCCACATTCAGAATTTCCACCGAATTATGCTCAGTAGTTTTGGAATGTACAAATATCTTAACAAACTTTCGCATTTATACATACATACATATCATCACGCCGAGTCTCTAACCAGGATAGAGATAATAGAGCCCCAGTTCTCTCAAGACTTACATACCTCTTTCACTTCGTCCACATTCATCAGTCTCTTCATTCATGTTCTGCGGTTTCGAGAACTCTTGACGTTTCCATCCTTGAGTGTCCGATCGATATTATTATATTATATTATCGATTTATAACATCGATAATATAATACGTGGGTGTGTACTATGTGTGTGTGGGAACTACCTATACACCTATGCGTACCCCTTCGGGGACCCTTGTGGGAAGGCGTGAGGATAAGTATAAGTATAAGTAAATATTAATACGTGCTTGAGTAACAGCGATGGACTCGCCATCTGTCACGTTGGCACCTAATAGGTATACCCTGGTGGGAAGGCGTGAGGATATATTATTACAAATATTAAAAATACAAATAACATACTTACATACATATCATCACGCCAAGTCCCTAACACGGTAGGCAGAGAGTATAGAGCGCCAGTTCTCTCTAGACTTACATACCTCTTTCGCTTCGTCCACATTCATCAGTCTCTTCATACATGCTCGTCGGTTTCGAGTACTCTTAACGTTCCCGTCCTTTAGAGTCCGATCTATTTGATCCAGGTAGTTGGAACGTGGCCTTCCTCTGCCTCTTCTTGCACACACTTTTGCTTTGTATATCTGTTTCGTCAATCTTTCTTCACTCATCCTTTCTATGTGTCCAAACCAGCGTAACATGCCTTTCTTCATCTTTACAATCACGCCCTCATTCACGCCAGTTGATTTGCGAATCTCTTCATTGCGAATTCGATCTAATATCGTTACGCCACACATTTTTCGAAGAGATCGCATCTCAACTGCATTCAAGCTATTTTCATACTTCCTCTGACATACCCAGGATTCGCTGCCATACAATAAGGTAGGTACCAATATCGCGTTGTGGACAGCAACTCGAGCATTCTTGCTCAGACTTTTACTGCCCATCAACGCCGACAGGGCTCCATTCACCTTATTTCCGGCAGTTATCCTTCTTTCAATATCTTTTTCATACTTTCCATCTCGTGTGAACGTGCTTCCAAGATATACAAATTCATTCACTAGCTCTAGAATTTGCCCATTTACCGATATAGCACACTCGGTCACTTGTTCATCTCTTTCGAATACCAGAACCTTAGTCTTGCCAGCGTTTAGGCGTAGCCCCTTCTTTTCATATTCTACTTTCATTATGGTAACTAGTGACTGCAGTTCGCCCTCTGATGACGCCAGTAAAACCGCGTCATCGGCGTATAATAGGCAGTTGACCACTAAGTTTCCCATTTTCACTCCACATCCGTTCGTTCTTAGTGCTCTCAGACGGTTATCTAGATATATAATGAACAGCCAGGCAGACATGATACACCCTTGTTTGACCCCCGACTACACATCAAACCAGGGTGACATCTCACCGTTAACCCTAACGCACGCCTCGCTATCACTATAGAGTGATTTCACGGCATGCAGTAGGGAACTGCTCACTCCATATCCAGGCAACACGTCCCAGAGTTCCTTTCGTACGACTCTATCAAATGCCTTCTCTAAGTCGACGAAATAGCAGAAAACCCTTTGGTTAATATCCAAAAACTTTTCCGCGATTCCGCGAAGCGAGAAGGTTTGATCCATACATCCTCTTCCTGGTCTAAATCCACCTTAAGATTCCTAGAGAAACCTTTCGGATCGCTCTTGCATTCTTATCGTCAGGTTCTTCGTGTACACTTTACTAGCTAAGCTGACCAAGCTTATGGCTCTGTAGTTTGAGCAGTCCAATCGTGATCCTTTCCTTTATAGAAAGGCACGATGACTGCTCGCCTCCAGTCGTCCAGAACATCACCCCTTTCCCAGCAAAGATTGCATAGCAAATAGATGACGTCCCAGACCGCTGGTCCACCGTACTTGATCATCTCAGCCGTAATCCCATCTATTCCCGCAGCTTTTCCACATTTCAGACTTCTTATCGCACTTACAATCTCCCCCATACTTATTTTATCCGCTATAGGATCCTCGACAGATTCTGTTGGAGGCAGCTCTGTGAGTAGATCAGCGGCATCATCATCATACATATCTTTGTAAAATTCACTCCATCGCCTGAGGACGTCTGTTTTGTCAGTCAGTATGTTATTGTCCTTCGAGAAAATCACATTCATCCTACTACTAGCTGTAACACAATTTCTGGACTTCTTAACTTCCCTCCAAAAGAGTTTTGCATTGTCCTTGAAATTCTGTGACAGTTTTTCGTCTACAGTCATTTGGAACCTCTCACGCTTCTGAGCTATTATCTCTTTCGTACGATTTTTTTGCAGGCGGTATTTTTCTTTCATCTTTTCTTTCATACTCTCACTTGAGCTGGACATAGCCAAAATGTCTTGCCTTGCATCCTTCTTCTTTTTAACTTCTTCTTTCACTTCATCATCCCACCAACCATCGCCATTTTTGGTTGTCCGCCCTTTCGAAATGCCACAAACCTCTTTCGCGGCGCATAATATGCTGGACTTAAGGAACTGCCAACAAACATCGACACTCTCAAACACATCTTTCGGTGGACAGGCTAGCTGTTCAGATACCCTTTCTTGATATCTGTCTCTAATAGCCGCATCTTGAAGCCTCCAGCTTTTGATGCGGTCTGCGACTGCAGAACAGGGACCCCCAGCGCGGGATCGCCAGCCCGCGAACAGACCTCTTATCCTGGTTATAACTAGGAAGTGGTCCGTTCCCAGGTCAGCTCCCCTATACACCCTGGTGTCCATCACCTGTGTTCTGAGTCGCTGATCTATTAGAAACAGATCTATCATGCTTCGCTCATTTTTCCGTTCCCATGTATACTGATGAATCCTTTTGTGGTCGAACATGGTGTTCGCCACAAAAAGGTCTCTCTCCATGCATACATCTAATATCAGCTTGCCTGCCTCGTTCACTCTCTTATCACCATACTTGCCGAGTACTGCCTCGTAATCCTTACGGGCTGTCCCGACCCATGCATTCAGATCACCACAAATAATCAGCTTTTCATTCCCTTCTTTCGTCTCTAGAACATTACTCACACATTCCCAGAACTTATTCAGGTCGCAAGTGTCCGCTGAGGCCACCGGAGCATACACCGTGACTAAAAATAGTCGGGTAAGGCCTATTTTAAAGCGAGCCCAAATAAGTCTGGGGCTCACCGCATCGTAACTTATCATACATTCTGCCAAGCGGCTGGATAGTAGAATTCCCACTCCCTGGCAGGCGTGCTCGGTGTTTGCCACTCCTGACCACAGCACTAAACTCCCGCCCGGGAGCTCGTCTACTCCACTACCCTTCCGCTTGGTTCCAGACAAGCACACAACATCTAACTCGCTCTCTGTCATAACATCGATCAATTCGTTCATCTTATCAGCCATACCTCCTCTTACATTCCATACACCCATCCTACACTCCACACCCCACTTCCCGCCGTGAGGCACTCCGCGTGATGGGTGGCGGTCCCCATCGCCGCACTGTGCTAAATTTTTCGCACCAGCGGGGACGGACTGGTGCGCGTCGCCTCGGGGGCACGCCCTAACAGCCGTCCGGCCAATGCGCATCGAGTACAAATAAATAAAAAATAATAACAATATTATCGATCGCATTTATAGTAGTAGTAAATAGGATATTAATAGGACGCGTGAATACAAAAGTTAGTATGGTATATTATATAGTATGCGCTCTAAAAAGGCTGAGCAACAAAATTCCAGTTGATTCATTGCTGTCTCTGACCTATTGTAAATACGAACGAGTGGGTTTGGATCGGTTTTTCCACTGTTTGTTTTAAGCTTCGTTGGTTGGATAACAGGCCAATTCCGGGCTTTTTCTCCTTGACTATAAATGGAAGCGACAAATAGAAAAGCCCTAAAAGCTAACCAATGTTAAAATACCACAATAAAGAATAATTCTAATGTCGTTTGATATATCATAGGTTTGAATCCCGACTGTTCCAAGGTGTTTTCTGAACTTGAGTACAGTGATCAGTAACACCACGAGCTTTACAGGAGGAAAACATCGGGATGAAACCTGAAGCAATTCTTATTACACATAACTACGTCCTTCGATTTCCTCTCAAACGTATCCAGGTCTGCTCTTGATGATTGCCTTTACCGTAAAGATGGTGGTGTGACTCATCACTGAACTTAAGCATAAAAAGCTCATTGGTACAGTCGGAATTCGAACTTGCCATCTTTGTGTTGCAACTGCTGAAACTACTCTGCCCAAAAAAATATTAAGTAATCATTTGAGTATTAAATAAGTAAACTAAAACAGTACTAAAAACCAGCATTCATTAATGAACAGATTATGGATGTGAGGGGAGCGAAGCGAAAAAGAACTGTAAGTCTAGAGAGAACTGGCGGTCTACTCTCTATGCCTAACCGTGAGGGACCCGGCGTGTTGATACCTTGTGCTGATTTTTATTCTTATTACCCTAAAAATAAGGCATATAATCGACGTATTACGATTATCTCTATAATGACCTCGTAGACATATGTTTCCTTTTCAAAAAAGGTTTATTAATTAAATATAAATTCTACCTTCTTATTTCAAATATATTATGATATAAAGCATTCCGATACAAAACCACGATAACAAACTTTTGCGAAGTTCGTAACAACAAAATATTCTCCGTTACACTGAGGTTAGCTAGTCAACTTTGTCAAGAGGTTATACGATTAAAATCCTCTTCTCATAACACAAGAAGCTCACATTAGGGTTTTTGCTCCAACCTCTCTCGGTCCTTTTCATTATGTTCCTATATTCGTGCTTGAGTTATTATTACAAGGATTATGCTTCGCAATTACCAAGGTTTACATTAAGCCTTAAGTATATCATACATGTGTTTTCTATTTCTTGTCCACCTTCATCAGTCACTTCATACATGTTCGTCGGTTTCGAGTACTCTTGACGTTCCCGTCCTTGAGCGTCCGATCGATTTGATCTAATTAATTGGAACATGGTCGTCCTCTGCCTCTTCTTGCACACACTTTTGCTTTGTATATCTGTTTCGTCAATATTTCTTCGCTAATCCTTTCTATGTGTCCAAACCAACGTAAAATGTATCTCTTCATCTTTACAATCACGCCCTCATTCACTCCTGTTGATTTGCGAATCTCTTCATTGCGGATTCGATCTAAGATCGTTACTCCGCAGATTTTTCGAAGAGATCGCATCTCAACTGCATTTAAGCTACTTTCATCCTTCCTCTGACATACCCAGGATTCGCTGTCATACAATAAGGTAGGTCCAATATCGCGTTGTTGACAGCTACTCGAACATTCTGGCTCAGACTTTTACTGCCCTTCAACGGCGGCATGGCCCCATTCACCTTATTGCCGGCAGTTATCCTTCTTTCAATATCTTTTTCATACTTTCCATTTCGTGTAAACATGCTTCCTAGATATACAAATTCATTCACTTATATAGATAAATATATACATAAATAATGTACGTATGCTCCTACCACGAGATATATCTAACCATAGACCAAATAAACCTTCAATATGGCGGCAGGATAAATAAATCAAATCATAAGTAACGTGCGTAGCGTATAGGTCCGCGTAGCCATCTTATTTCTGACGTCTACGACGTAGCATTTGTAGCTAATGCGTAGACCCAAACGGACCAAGTCCGGTATTACGACTAGCGACCTAAGTTCGAAAGGGTCGCACTAAGTCTTCAGTTAAATGACCTCTGGTGACCCGAGTGTCACAAAAAATTGTAGTTGTTGTAGATATATGACAATATACCAAGTCAAAGATATAGGTATGTGCTTGAGAAAAGGCGATAGATCGCCATCTATCACGTTGACACCTAATATATCTCAAAGAAGAAGAAAGGAAAGTGGGTGAGTGGGTATTACCTATACACCTTTGCCTACCACTTCGGGGACACTTATTGGAAGGCGTGAGGATATATGTAAATGAAGCTCTTTTACTCTTCATTTAATTTGAATTACCCGTGTATAAACTCCTTATTTAGCATTATCTATGATGACTGCACGCTTGCAAAATATCAGTCAGATAGAAATATTTTAAGAAACATACATACATATCATCACGCCAAGTCCCTAACGGGTTAGGCAGAGAGTATAGAGCGCCAGTTCTCTCTAGACTTACATACCTCTTTCGCCTCGTCCACATTCATCAGTCTCTTCATACATGCTCGTCGATTTCGAGTACTCTTTTCGTTCCCGTCCTTGAGCGTCCGATCTATTTGATCCAAGTAGTTGGAACGTGGCCTTCCTCTGCCTCTTCTTGCACACACTTTTGCTTTGTATATCTGTTTTAAGATTGTAAAATTAATTGAAGCAATAGCTTTAATGTTGTTTCTCTTTACAGGTATTTATTGTAATTTGTACTTAAATAATATATAGAATATAAGTAATAAGTATAAGTTTATTTTTATAAAAATAAATTTCTCTTTACCGAGCAACAACTTTGGTGTTTGTTTCAATAAACAACATATTACATATATAATAAATATGTATATGTATAAAACATCACTTAAATTGCACACTTACTTTGAGTCTAGTAGACAAAAGTGAAAACTGGATGGAAATCGTCACTGAGATTGGCTCGTACGTACATTAACTTCCATTTAAGATAAATTTTCCCAATACCGAAAATGTGTGATGTACCCATCAAATTTTCCGCCTACTATTATCATTTACATTCATCAAAGGTTTACGTCAGCATTATTCCAAAGCTTTTGGATGTCGAGTGTTAAGTTCCGAGAGCACTTTACTTCTAAAAATAAGTGTTTGAATAATTCACGTGCTTTTCAGAGTTAATAAAAAACAGTACATGTTTTAAAAAGCTAACACCTGAAGCTACTATGAATCTGGCATTTCTGGCGAAAGGCACGTAAGCAGTCTATTGTGCAAATGGTCGCGTATTCGATTACCGCCCGCTTCACAAATGTGATGTGCTTATGTTTGTTGTGGGTATCGATCGACATAGTGTTTGTCAAGTAGTTATATAATACAGTTGAAGAAAAAGGCTTCGATGGACCAAAATCTAAAGTATTGACGACACTCGCCTTACTTACAAGGAAACCGTTACGTGTTTCTCACTGTGTCAGATTTGTGAGAGATTATTTGATCCTTAATATAACCTACATTACGCAGATTTTTTGCTATTTCCTACTAATATTAACAATGTGAATGTTTTCTACACTATTGAACGGAATTTGATGAAATTTGGCGTAGAGGTAGATTGAGCTGCATAGACACGTGGGTTGACTTTTATTACAGAAAAAACCCCAAAAACAAATCTGCCATGAAAATATTCTTGTACTAAACACTTGTAATACTAAATGTGTGTACACATGTATGTGTGAAACTACATTTAGTATATTTATATTTGTTTTGATTCGCATTTGTCTCAGTACCTAATGGACTATAATTGACAATATTAATTGAAACAGAATAAAACAATCTGCGAAAAAGAGTAAACAAAAAAAAATTACTTGTTTTTGTTTCGTGGTAAATTATACATCGTGTATGTTTTTATTAAGATACCCATAGTAATCAATGCAAAGATTGCTGAGATTGTAAAGATCTGATAGTGTTCATGCGTGCATCTTGTCACTGTGTGGGGATTGGTGAGACACGCGGTGTCCCCCGCGGGCGATGACCTATTCAGCCCAAACGCAAACAAAACCAGACGGAAACGCAGCGATTTCAGCGCTTCAACCGTATAGGTAATATATAAAATAATAATATTATAATCAAATTTTGTATAATACCTAACAACTGTCTATCGACAAACTAAAACTTTTTATTTACAAATCATCAACAGCCTTATTCCAATAACCTTATTATACACTCCTCTCTCTTACACTTGTTCGCAATACAAGTTCCGTGAGGTCTACAAGAAATTGTGAAAAATGCTTTAATTTTGATAGGAAATTTCATTATACTTACAACGGTGTGGTATTTAAAACATGAGGACATGAAGCTCGTAGTTATAGCACATTTTGAGCGATCTACGAATTTGAGGCCAGTTGTTGAAATGGAGGATACCACCAATATTGAATTCGGTATATTAAACCCGAACAGAGGTTGTATAGCAATCGCATCGTGAAAGATCACATCGAAGTGCTGACCTTTTTGGAAAAGCCGAGTAGTATTTGAGAACTGTAACTCTTCCGCAAAGACGGATATGAAAAGCGCTACATATCGCTAAAGCGGCTGTGAGATAAAAGCTTGAATGAAGGGTAGTCTAGCCGGCGCCGCGCCGCCGGCCGCGATCTTGTTGCTGGGGTAGATCTCCGCTTTACCAGTGGGTTAAACGTTAAGCTACTTCTGTCTTAAGTCTCGAGAAATAAGTTTTAATATTCATACTAATGTCCAGTTACAATGCACCAGATATACATGATGAAAGTCTTTATTATTTAGATTAGTCACACCACGAGCTTTACGGTGAAAGAAAACATCGAGAGGAAACCTGCATACGTCTGAGAAGAAATTCAAAGGCGTATGTATAGCCGTGCTTGAGTAACGGCGATGGACTCGCCATCTGTCACGTTGGCACCTAATATACCTCTGGCGGAAAGTGGGTGTGTGGGTATTACCTATACACCTCTGCCTACCCCCCCCCGGGGACCCTTGTGGGAAGGCGTGAGGATATATTATTATATAAGTCTTTATTAATATATTTAAGGCAATTAGCAGCGATGACGATGATAGAGAACAGGTGATCAAAATATGAATGGTATAAAGCAAAATCCTGGTTTTGAGCAGAATCTTGGTAGAGGTTTAAGTCTCAAGTAAAGTAAATATTGAAGGAAGAATCTTGATGGACTAAGAATGATCTATACGTAACTTGTCCAAACAGATGTAGGGTTCCTTCTAGTCCCTAGAACTAGAACCCTACATCTGCTTGAGCAACACAGATCATGTTGCACCTATATACATATGTATATGTATCTCTATTAAATGTGGGTTATATATACCACTTGCTATCTCATCATGATCCTTGGGAGGAGATGAAGAAAAAGAGTGTTATTATCCTGGCTTAAAAAAATTGATCATAATATATCCAATCCTATGATCAATATCAATATTTAGTTACGTAGTAAATAAAAAGAAACTGTTATAAGCATTTTTTTGTATTGATTTTACTCACAAAATAACCTTAATTAAATGTTTATTTTCATTACTTCATCGACTATGTAGTTAGTATACTGTATACGTTCATACTATAACCCTATCCGACCATTTACGAACAGTAGAGAAAGCTAGAGCTACATATACATTTGGCATGTTTGTACACGTCTACTTCAAAAGTAAAAGTGCTGCGTGCGAAAGAGAAGGCACTATTCTCTTTCGCACGCAGCACTTTTGTAAGTGTTGAAGTGATAATCCACAAACAAGCGGGATCATCATGAGACCAGATCAAACCAAATCATTGATTTCATCGCGTACCTTACTTGGATCAAATTGATTACTGCATCTAACCTGTGTATACTGATTACTAGAAGTCCATTTTAGTACGATATAATTAAATCATTAGTAACGAATTATTGACCTCCATTGAAGAAACGTAGTACATACATACATACATATCATCACGCCAAGTCCCTAACGGGGTAGGGAGAGAGTATAGAGCGCCAGTTCTCTCTAGACTTACATACCTCTTTCGCTTCGTCCACATTCATCAGTCTCTTCATACATGCTCGTCGGTTTCGAGTACTCTTAACGTTCCCGTCCTTGAGAGTCCGATCTATTTGATCCAGGTAGTTGAAACGTGGCCTTCCTCTGCCTCTTCTTGCACACACTTTTGCTTTGTATATCTGTTTCGTCAATCTTTCTTCACTCATCCTTTCTATGTGTCCAAACCAACTAACAAGGTAACATGCCTACGTAGTAACTGTATCGAATAAATTAGTTGGTTAGTTATTTAGTTGCAATGATGGTCGGGTATTTCGAGTCGCCTAGAACTCAAGATAGAAGATACCAAATTCTCATCCCGACGGTACCATTGCTTTCTTTCTGAACTTACTACAGTAATTCAGCATACCACAATATTTCGGCGAAGGAAAGCATCGAGAGGAAACCTGGATATGTTTGAAAAAAAACAAAAAAACGTATGTATATACGTAGTAGTATTGCTAGTATAAATTACGGAATTTGCCTTTTACGTCATTAAGTACCGAACAAAGAGGCGTAGGCGTAGGTACCTACACTACGTCTAGAATTACTATTGATAGGTATATGCATACATTCAATGGATACTAGGCTAGGTCAGTGATATTGAAGGCTCGTTTGTGAACATTTCAGCTTGAATTTGGACCGTAATTATTTAAGACCCGACACCATTTAATAATAAATGATCCACATTTACTACTACAGCTCAAGTTCTCTCGGAGATACATTGAAATGAAAGCCGGAAAAACACTGTGCCCTCATTTTTCGACTTCGACCACAGATATATTGCCTGTGAGTTGAAAAATAAATGGATTTTCCTTATTTTTTATTCGCGCCTGGTTACGTGAAAATTGGGGACGAATTTCGTACTAATAATTGTGACTGTGTGAAACCACTAAGTCTGAGGAGAGACTTTGTGTGCCTGTCACCTGTGTTCATGTTATGTACCTTCAGTGGTTAGTCAAAACATCCAAACTTACAACTTTTCATTTATAATATTAAATAAGTGGTAGCCTATGTCCTAGTCATAGGTATAAGCCATCACC
Organism: Drepana arcuata; assembly: GCA_016069955.1. Classification (NCBI taxonomy): domain Eukaryota; kingdom Metazoa; phylum Arthropoda; class Insecta; order Lepidoptera; family Drepanidae; genus Drepana; species Drepana arcuata. Next base: position 7,629 of record JACCPG010006551.1, on the reverse strand, counting down.
ATTTCAAATTTCATCCAATGCCTAGTGCCCCTGCTAGTGAGACTTTCAAGAAGGATTTGAAACGATTTTTACTGCATTGGCAACATAGGGCGGGCAACACGCTAATTATTTATCTGATATTGCTAGCTCTTATAGAATATGGTAACCTACATGACTCGTTTTTGTCACATTTGCAGTGTAAAGGAGATATTAATAGTGAAAAAAACCAATCCCAACAAAAATGTTTGAAACAATTCATTTATTTATTTATTAACAATATCAAGGTGACTCTGATATTAAATTGTATAAACAGCAAGTATAAGTATATATTGATTGCATTTAAAAACAAATTTATAACATATTACAAAAGGCAAAGCAAAACTCAATTACACTTAACGCACCAATGGGACACAAAGCTTATTTAAATACGAACAAAGCGCAACCAGCGACCAAAAGTTAAATAAGATAAAGTTGCAAACTTAAATCCGCAGACAATATTAACGTTTTGTATGGCCACTATCTGAGGAGTAAAAAGGAAAAAAGAATTAAATTCAATTAAAAAACACGAGGGAAATTTTATTTAACGAACCAAACATGCAATATATTATGTAAATTTGAAAGTATGTATGTAAATTTTGTATGTCTCGGCGTACTCTATCCAGAACGTCTGAACTGGTTTGGATGTAATTTGGCACAGACATGTAAGTCTGAATAAGGATACGTTTCATTCCAGTTACAAAAACACAAATGCTAAAGCTCGATTATAATACTAGTATTAATAATCAAATTATACACGGCGAATCCGTGTGTACCTTTAGTACATAGATCGATGGAACACTCAACGTTATGAGTACTTGGAACCGGTGAACAATGTATGAATAGACTGACGATTGAGATGAAGCGATTGAAGTATACCGCCTCTCTCCCTGCCTACCCCTTTAAGGATTTGATGGTGTCCTAGTTGGAATGTGGTCTTCCTATGCATTTTCTTCGCTACAATTTTGCAATAAGTACCTGTCTCATCAATCTTTCTTCACGGATCCTTTCTATATGTCCAAGGTAACGTGCCTTCCTTCATCTGTACAAGCATACCTTCTTTCACGCCAGATGCTTTGTAAATCTCTTCATTAATATCTCAACGACATTTATAGATATTCCAGGATTCGCTGCCTTATATAATAAAGTGAGTCCCAATATCGCGTTGTGCACAGCTAATCGATTTTTCTTGCTCAGACCTTTCCTGTCCATCAACGTCGATATGGGTTCACTTTATTACTGATACATATCCTTCTATATATATCTTCTTCATACTTTTTTTATACCGCACGAGTGCCAAACAAGCATACGGCCCACCTGATGGGAAACAGTTACCGTAGCCAGTACGCTAACGATACCGAAGTATCACTTGTGCGCTGCCACTCAATGTTCGGAGAGTTATACTGTGCTAGCAGCAAAATAGGAACAATCCCTCTGCTACCAACAAAATATAACAATCCTCCCCCCTCCCCAAAGAGCTCATTACTGGAAACCTTATTCAACGTAGGAACACAACACAATGATTGTGTTATTTGGCTACGGACTTCTATAAGGTGGAGGTTCTGCCCCAGTCAGGCAGCTCTATATTCGTTGTGTGAATCTGTTTCTAAGATATACAATTAATTTCATATACGGCCCCACAATACCCTGTTTAATAATATCTTGTTTAAGCCCAAACGTATCAGTATCTTTTCTATATTGTTAAATTGTACCTGCTGTACACAGAAACTGGCGATTATGCTACTAAATTAACACGATCATTCGCAGACATAAATACAACGGAAGTCGGTCGTAATCTTGTTGATGATAAGCCGCATAACCGCCCCCGGGTTTCACATGAACCCGTTGAATTAATTAATGTTCTTGCCTTTATGCCTCTTCAATCTAATTAAATCAGATGATCCTATTAATCTTCGTTGTACTACAAAGTTATTGGTTTCCTTAGCATAAAACCGAAGCTCATGACAATCTTTATTCGTCTTTTCTATCGTAGTGTGAATAATTAGAACTCAAATATTATTGGTTCGCCATAATAAAAAAATCCTATTCCCTATCCCTTTAAAATTCTATGTCTACGATAGAGCGTATGTATGTCTATCCTAAGGGTTCAAGGTCCCATTTATCTCTATGCGAAATAAACAACAAAATTGGTTTACTTTTGTTTAACGCGGAGTGTTCTGAAGAATAGTTCATGATGCCCACATCCACCTTCTACCACTGCACCTCTCGCCATTGACGGGGAATTCATCCCCATACCTTGGAACCACAAAGGTCTCGCACTGTGTGCTTCCAAAGGAGTTTGCTTCCGCGAACGCTCAGGCTCTGGAATGAGCTCCCCGTTGAGGTTTTCCCTGGAGACTGTACTCTCCAGGGAGTTCTTCAAGAAGGGTATGAAAAGATTCTTGCTGGGTCGGCAACGCGCGAGTGATACCCCTGGTGTTGCAAGCGTCCATAGGCGGCGGTAACCGCTTACCATCAGGCGGACCGCATGCTTGTTTGCCACCCATGAGGTATATAAAAAAGTCTTCCAAGGATCAGCAAACACGTCATAATCAGAATGTTACTCTAAGAGGGCATTAGGCGCAGATAAAGTATGTGGTCAAGAAGAAGCTAGAGGCTAAAGCTCCATCCCGGTTCATGATTGACTACGAATCTAATAACCAATACTTTGATATTCATGCCTTTATACTGAAATTCTGTACTGGATGATTAAAAACATCACCAAAGCCCTGTCGACTACTTCGGGTCGGGTACTTAGTACTTATCCCGTACGGCCGTAATAACAAGCCATGGAAGCAATATTGTCCCAATCTGCCTTTCAATAAGGATGAAAATAGCCTGCACGCTACTCAGTGTGCACTGGCGAGTGTATGCGGTCGTAGTCCATTGTTCTGAACTCGGACGGACGGACGGCGGTTGCGAAATATAATAGAAAGGGCGAGCAGGTACTCTTTACGAATACATTATAAATAGAATAGGCAAGGGCACCGACCATTTTGTATCATAAAGTAAATCATAGTTTGGCTAATGTTAGGTAGGTCACAGAACAATAGCTGTTTCTTGTGTACCGCGCCACTTTGCATGAGATAATGGCGTTTGTATTATGAGGGTTAGGTAAAGCCCAGTTGAAAGTTCTTTGTGGTGATTGTTGCATGCTAAGGTTATAATATAAATAATAATATCCGTGGTGGCCGAGTGGCTCGAGTAGTTGCTTGCAACAAAAAGATAGCAAGTTCGAATCCTGACTATACCAATGAGTTTTTCAGATCTTATGTAGGTACCTACAGTGATTAGTCAAAACATCCAAACTTACAACTTATACTTAATATTAAATAAGTGGTAGCCTATGTCCTAGTCATAGGTATAAGCCATCACAATTTCAAATTTACATTTTTCGGGATTCAAATGTGGCCTATGGCCTAATCTTAGGTGTACGCTATCACCATTTCACTTTCAGCCAAATCGGCTTAGCCGTTTTGCTGTGGAAGAGCAACAAACATGCAAACATCCAAACTTTCAGCTTTTCTTATATGAGTAAGAAGTAAGATAAACGATTCTGAATCAAAAACTTAAGGCACACAGGGAATGCTTATTGAACATTATTATAAATATTAAATTTAGAGTTACAGTTAAATTATTTTATTGAGCTATAATTGTTTGCTACAGGAACTATTAATTACCATTCAAAGTATACTTTATACACGGATGCAGAAATCTCTGAACCTGAATTATTCCCGAGTATTACCTTTGAATCCCGATTAAATCCCATCAATAGATTGCCTCGAAATGGCTCCAATTTTTTAATTGCAACCTTGCTCTGCAAGCTCTGGACACATTTAGGTAAGAGTAACTAATTGGGCAAATGGACCCAAAAAAATACTCTCAATATGGGAATGCTTATGCGTAAGTAATCCGAGCAATTTCCAATTTATTTATAAAAATTTTTTTTGTTTAAAAAAATATTGAGTAATACGAAATAGGTATTTCAGTGGGTGTGTGGGTACCTACTTCAGGGACCGCGTGATGATATATTATATATAGCATATGTATAGTATATTATTACAAAAGTCAGACATTAGCGAATTTTCAAAAAAAAAATTACGTATTTTACCATTTACAATTAAGACAAATGCAAAAATTCCTAGTAGCAGCAGCTAGCAGTATTTGGTCTGGGAAGGAAACTATATACTTCAGAAGCAATAAAACTTAGTGTTTACAAGTACCTACGGAGTGAGTACCGACATTGTGCACCCGGCATGTTCTCCAACTACCACGACCAAACTTAGGATTTGTATACAATTTACTGCTTCACTTAGGTACCTGCTTTGAAGATCAAAGACGTCCACTAATACTGAAAATACAAGTACATGAGCCGAGGCAAAACTAGCTATGGCTGAATAAAATTCTTGACAATTTTTCACTTTTCTTTACGTGAGGATATATTATAAACATATTATTATAAAAAAAACTAGCCTAACCAGTCAAGCCTATAGCCTACACAAGAATTACACCTAGTTAGGCTAAAACAGATATAAAATTATACATAATGTTGTTAACCAGTGATCCTATAGGCGAAAACATTCACATTTATGATCTAGTAGACTTTTTCTTAAATCACATAGCAAAATAACTTTGAATAAGACCTCTTTTCTATTGTAGCAATGAACCCGTCAAGTTTTGGGTGAAACGCTATAAATCTACGAGCGCTTTAACATTTACCTTCCACCGCGCTAGATTGTATAGAATGAGAATAAATCGCACCTAATTCAGAGCCAAATCGGCGAGATGAAATTGAATTGAGATCGGGCGGTGTTACAGAGCTACTAATACAGTGTGTATCAAAAATATCTTATAAAAACCTCGAGTAGATGGATCGAAACAATGCCAACCTTCCCATAAAAATATAATTCTTGATACTTTCTCTCAATCTTGAATTCAGGGGCCTTGCTATTTCGATCGTAATTCATGATTCCTAAAGAGACAGATTTATAGACAGACACCGTGGATTCGCCCGCGTAATATTAAATTTCATTGGTAGATTTGTCTCTGAAATGTAACGTATTCCCTTTGTTCATTCAACTAATCTCTATGCCAAATTTCATCCAATTCCGTGCAATATTAGGCATAATACTCCTTGGTCCATGTTTAAAATTCGCCCGCCACTTAACTTGATCCTCCGAAGACCATAGAGTTCTATTGCAATCATTATTAATGAGTGCGGGGAACAGATGTACATCACGTTGATATGTCTGTCCCGTTTGCGCTCTAAAATACTTGTCGAAATAGCACCTCTTGGTAACGCCCCAGGATCCTTATTCAAATATTAACATGTTACTTAAGTAGCTACCTCTTTTCACCAGAAAAGTAATATAAGCGTATAAAAGTTATCGATAAGCAATAATGAGCGCTCTAACGAGCATCGCCGCTTTTCAAACATTATTTGAATCGGTAAACGATCTTGCTTTGCTCGAACTTCCAACGAGAAAAATAAATAAATATTCTGTAAATACTGTTACGATGGAAGGTTCTGGAGGGCTTGCCGTGTGAAAGTCATGCCAAACAACAACATTTAGCCGGAAATATAGACAAAAGGAGGCAATTAAGAAAGGACGTAAACAAGTTGTTTTCGTCGCCCGGCCATTGTTCTCTAAGAATGCATTCACACGGCAATTCTACGAACATCTTAATGGCAGTCTAGAGCCTTCCACCGATATCTAGTATATCGTGCCGATGCCATATATAAGGCGGTATCCGATGGGCACGGGGGGTCGGAGCGAGTCAGTCTAAGCGAGTCTGAGCGAGTCAGTTTAGAGAGTTAAGTCTGAGCGAGTCAGTTTAGTGAGTTTAGTTCAGTGCGAGTGATCACAAGTGTTTTATCGGTGACTATAGTGAGTGTTACAGTATTAGTGAAGTGTTTCAGTGCCTAGTGTTTACTGTGTTCTACTGTTACTGTGTTGTAGTGTATACAGAGTAGAAGTGTTTCAGTACCTAGGGCTTACTGTGTTGTACTAGTACTGTGTAGTAGTGAGCAGTGTTATAGTGAATAGAATTGTAGTGAAGTGTACGGATTTATTGTACAAGTTTGCGGAATTATTCTGTGTATAGAATAAAGTGTCGTTTAAGTGTAATAACCGGCTATCATTAAATTATCCCGAACCCCAGCTCGTAACAATTGGTGTCAGAAGTGAGGGATAATTATGCCGGTTCTACCAAAAGACGACACTCCGGGTCCAACTCAAGCAATGCAACAAGAGCAGCAGACTGCGGAGCCGACGGCCACTGGCGATGCTGGGAATGCACCGTCAATGAATGCTCAAGTTTCGGCTACCGACATAGCTGAGCTCATAGCGTTTCTGCAGGAGATGGATCGACGTCAGGAAGAGCAGATGCGACGTCAGGAAGAACGTCAGGAAGAGCAGAGACGACGTCAGAAAGAACAGATACAACAGCTTCTAGAGCTGCTGAAGTGCGATAAGGAAGAGCATGTGCTACTTCAGGAAGAGCAAGTACAACTTCGGGAAGATCAAGTGCGACTTCAAGAAGAGCAAGAGCGATGTCAGGAAGAGCTGACACGACAGCTTCAAGAGCAACTGAGGCACGACAAGGAAGTGCAAGTGCGAAGTCAGGAAGAGCAGACACAACAGCTTCTAGAGCAGGAGAGGTGCGATAAGGAAGAGCAAGTGCTACTTCAGGAAGGGCAAGTACAACTTCGGGAAGATCAAGTGCGACTTCAAGAAGAGCAAGAGCGATGTCAGGAAGAGCTGACACGACAGCTTCAAGAGCAACTGAGGCACGACAAGGAAGTACAAGTGCGAAGTCAGGAAAAGCAGACACAACAGCCTCTGGAGCAGGTGATGTGCGATCAGGAAGTGCAAGTGCGACGTCCGGAAAAGCAAGTGCGACGTCAGGAAGAGCAAGGGCAACTTCAGGAAGAGCAAGTGCGACGTCAGGTAGAACAAGTGCAACTTCGGGAAGAGCAAGTGCAACTCTGGGAAGAGCAAGTGCAACTTCAAGAGCAGCTGAAGTGCAACGAACAAACCCATCTTTATAAGGAGCTGACTGTTCATGTTGGCAAAGAAATTACGGCAGTCAAAGAAAAGGGCCTCCTGCAGTTTAATTGTCCAGATAGAGCAAGTCTGGACAGGACCAAGATAGAGGCCAGGACAGCGAGGAGGCTTGCTGGTTTTGGAGGAGCCTTTAGAATACCGAACTCTCCAATTTTTGTGACAAATTATGCGAGGGACTGGCGCATGAGAATGAACGGCTTCTGCGGTCACATGGGGCAGTTCGGTCGACAGACGTCTGAATGGATGAAGATCCGCTATGGCGGAAACATCAACAATCCTGGATTCAGCAGGGGATCCCTGGTGTGGCTTCACCATCCAGTACGGAAGAAAGGAGTATCTACGAAGCGCCGAAGGTCGTCCACGTCGATCGTGGCGCGCTACCATGGATCTAACGATGCTCGGGACGAGCATGTCTAAGGAGGGGGCAGTGTTACGATGGAAGGTTCTGGAGGTCTTGCCGTGTGAAAGCCATGCGAAACAACAACACTTAGCAGGAAATATAGACAAAAGGAGGCAATTAAGAAATGACGTAAACAAGTTGTTTTCG
>JACCPG010006547.1:0-58385 GCA_016069955.1 Drepana arcuata | reverse complement strand
TTTCCTACTTCAAACAAAATTTCCCCAAAATATAATTTGTTAGCTGATCGAGCATATAGAATAAGTTTTAATCCTGAAAAATACCAACGGGTGAAACAGCGGGCCTCAGCTAGTTATCTATCTATAGATAGTAGTCTATTTTAACAGCCTCTTCACACACAACGTGCAAATAAATAATTGCATTTTCACGATTTACCAGACATCTGAAGATGTATACAATACCAACTAGATCACTTTAAGCCAGGTATTTCATATCTAGACTTGATGGGGTTTTTTTTCCCGCCGTGATCGCCTCAACGCGGTGGCGCGGCGTGCGCTTCTCTCGTCACGGATGTCGCGTGTTCGAATTCACTCCGGTTCACCGCACCTTGCTGTCTTTTAAACTTTTTATAGAAAAAACCTTCGTCAAATAACGCCGGTGGTTCAGTAGCACCTGCGGTTTTTTTTTCAAAAAAAAAAACATTTTTTACCTTTTTAAAAAAAGTATTGATAATAAAAAAGGTAATATTGGGGATTTGCAGCACTGGAGATAAAGACAAATACAGTTTTTATTTCTTTTTTTCGGATACATAACTGATGCTAGTTTTTTTAACATAATTCCGTTAATATTAAAAACGTGAATGTAACTAACTTCTTCTGAGTATCTGTTTTGAATATTTTAGTAAAAGGAATCTTAATTTTAAATTATTAATTTTTACTGAAAATAAGCGCTCATCAGCTATTTCGTATCTTTAATACGTATTCGATTTGTATGAATTCATCATATCATATTAATTCAAAACAATTTTTTCTAAAATTTCGTATTACAAAAGAATATAATATGCATTACTATGAATAAAAAATATGAACAAATATAACCTCTATTATAGTAATGCGTTCTTAATACCGACGTAACCCTAAAACGTCACCCATTGGAGGGTGACGAACGATTATTTCGTGATCCTGGCACGAGCTCTAAAAATGGTTGTTGAAAAAAGTTTCCGCCGCATTTCAAATACCAAGGAGATCGTGGTCACAACATAATTTGATTTTATTAGATCGTAGCTTACTGGTCTCATAGTGAAGGAGTAACTATATGGCAATCATGCCGTATAGTGTTTGAAAAATCAACGATTCTAAGGCAAAGGCTGTTAGATACGAATGGTACAGAAAATCTTATCGCGCATACCGCTAATAGAAATTAGAAGAAATATAATTTGTGACGACTGAATACTGATATTAGGCACATTATAATCTTTTTAAATAATACATTTATGTATTTGAGGTTAAAGGTTTCATCAATGGCTACATCATTTTAAGTTTTGTTAAATAAAAGTAATAAATGTATTTATGGTGGACTGTGATATGTAGTTTTTGTTTTTTAGGTAAAACGGTAGCAAGTTATCTCTTTTATTTATGTTATATACCGCCAAGGTAGCAAATAAGCATGCAGTCCACCTGGCTGTAAGCGATTACCACCGCCTTTGGACGTTAGAGTGCTTAGGTTGCCTTAGCAGGACCACAGATTACCAAGAGTTTTGCTCCCACGATGCTGACCCTACAGGAATCGTTTCAAACCCTTCTTAACATTCTCCATGCAGTTCTCTCTAGGAAAACTTTTAAGTAAGTTCTCAGCAGAGTAAACGTCATAATAGTGAAGTGGCAAAATGATACCGATATTGTTTAATGAGATGTAATATTTCTCATTTATATGATATAGATTAGGACATTCTCTAAAGTTTCAAAACGATATGAAATAGTTTTTTGACAAGAAAAAAATTAATTACTAGATAAATCTCACCAAACGACATTATAGGGTACATAATGTCGATAGGTGAGATTTCTAAACAATAGCCAAATATTAACCAAAGCTTTTTATCCCACTTTCTTGCTTTTTGAACGTTAGAGAATGTCACTAAACTACCTACTGGAGCTATTCTCCGCCATGTTATATTTATAAAAACACAAACATTTGAATATCGACCGTTACTCCGACCGTTTCGACTTCCTTTCATTAAATACTTAATTGCGGATACTGCCTGTGTATCCACGTCCCTCAAGTATTTATAAGTACAAAAGCCCTTAATATATAATGAATACTTAAGCGTCGTTGTAAATGAATGAGTACGATCATTCGATTTTATTAATGGAACAAATAGCGTCTATTTGCAGTGATTAGCCCAAGATATTCTCTCCGGAGGTGGGCGTTGATACCCTGTGACACGGTTTATACTTCTGCAGGTATCATAATTCTTTTGTCACTCTGTTCATGTCGTTTATTTTAGGCAAAACATATTTTAATTAGATTATTTTAAATTTATAGACCTTTGGACAAATGTATGTAAGAGCTGTAATGGCCGAGTGGTTCGAGAAATAATAATAAAATAAAATTAATTCCAACTCTACCAATGAGTTTTGATCCGTCACACCACAAGCTTTACGGTGAAAACATGAAAAGTCATGCTTTTGAAACGGCGACTCCACTATCTGTCACGTTGGCACCTAAATATCACATTGGCGAGAAGTGTGTACACATCTGCCTACTGACCGTAAGCCTACGGACGTAAAGAAATACTTATACAAAAAATACGTGTCTATCTTAAAGTGTGCGTTACTCTACGTCATAAAACAATCAATTCAAATTGCGCTTTATTAAAAGAAACAATAAGTCATCTAATTCTTGTAAAAGTCCGGTCTACTATTATTCATAATCACAGGACGTAAATGTGGTGTTTGTGTACCAAAATGGCGATTTAATTTCAGACTCCGTTACAAAAGTTACTAACTACGTACGCTTAAAATAAAAGTCATAGAATAGTATGGATCACGCAGAAGCGAAAATAAATGAACATAAAATTCCTAATTCATTTCACATTTGGAAAATAAAATCATGATGACGCGCTCTGAAAGAAGAATCTGAAGAAAGCTCGTTGTAACTAATTCGATCAAATTCATTGAATAATCAAGACCATGGGAACGCCAAGAGACCTCGATCCGGTAAATATAAAGTCTAATTATTGCCGATGAGCTTTGTGAACATTTAGAGGACTGGAACCATAGCTACGCTGTAAGGGACGGCTTGATGATAGGTAGGTACCTTAAAAAAATCTCATTTTAATAAAATATCTCGTCTACATTGAATATTCTATTAACGTCATAATATTTCTAAGGCATTAACGAGTGCTCTACATTGGTATTGGCGCACAAAAAGTGGAGGCGTGCAGGTAAGTACAAGTGGCTAAGACAACAGCGCCGCGGCCGTCAAATTTCCTCTTCACATTAATCACAAGCATGTTCGGTAAGCCGCTACAGACTCCATCAATTTTGTGTCCATTGAGATTTTATTTGAGCTTAGGATTAATAAGAAAACCGGTTGCAATGAGATTTTTGAAAGAACAACAGAACGTTCATACTTGGGGTAGCTTGAGTAGAGCCTTACAGAAGATCGTAGCCAAATGGCATGGCTTTTGAGTGAATATTATGCTCCCAGACCTTGGAACGGCCGTTTTGAAAGATAGGAAATTATAGACTACGGTATCTTATACGGACTGAGGGCTTTTGTATAATAAAAAGAAAATCGGTAGGATTGCGGAGTTGTATAGTCTGTTGAGGAGGAGAGAGGGCAACTAACTCACTATGAGTAACTAAGCACCTAAATAATAACAAGTAGTATAAACAGATTAGTTATTTTATACATTCGGAAGTATAAGTTTATTAAAAAATGATTGAACTTCATTCGGGTAGGTATTTATGTAGAATTACCATTTATAACATGATTGCCAGGGCTTATCCATTGGAAATTATAACAATAACATAATTCAAATAGTCGTAAATTACGTCAGAACGACACACGTAATAAGTACATAGCGATAATTTATACAAACATTCCTAATGTGCTCATAAGCATAGACTCCCTATTCGCGTGCCAGCGCGGTCGCACACTTTCTACTACTAACGGTTGGCGCGTGCGCACCGCACCTGTCCCGCGACCCAGCGGCGTGTGGTTACCATTATGTGCAAGTACCATTTGGCTCATTACGACCCAAGGCAATTACGTTTTCATTTAAGAACTGTAGGTAAGGTACTATTGGTTCGGCTGTCCGGCTATACTAGGGATGGCATTAAGTGATGCACTGATTAAGCTGTATTCTCTAGAGGTGTATGTCTATTTAGAATCTTCTGTATTTCTGAATCAGCCACGTGACCTTACCCATGTTTACTACAATCATAATATAATATTTGAATATTAATAAAAATAACAAAAAAAAATTAGTTATGTGTGAAAAATGTAGACAAATTATTGGTTATGTTGCGCCATAATATTAGAGAAAGCAAAGTTCTATGATTTAATAAATCGTTAAATCCATCGACTGATGATTGTTCGATTACAGCAACTTTTTCTTTTTAAATATTGTTTGGTAAATCATCAGAATGATTATATTGAAATATACTATTTACGAGAACTGATTTAATACTATCATCACAAATTGAAATATAATATCGAAATAAATCAAACCTTTGACGGAAATATAACATTATTATAATCCAGTTATCGATATTATTGAAACTTCCTCGGGTGTATCAAATTTATTGTCAAAATAGTTATTTTATAATGGAATTGAAATGACCTTTGCCACTACAAGTACTGCTTTTACAAATTTCACTCCATCTGAAAACCGTTACAACGTTTCTACACAGTCAATTTTGTCATTGAACGAAACATTCTATACAAATCGAATTAGAATTGCGAATGTTAATAGATGACTTAAATTTTTTGAAAGCCTGAAATTCGATGTTTTGCCGTTTCAACAAATGTAATCTCGGGAATGGTAAAATCTTCATTCAATAAATTGATTTAACAGTTCGCTGGTCGTATTGGTAAAAGGTATTTCTGATTTTGAATCAGAATAGCTGTAGATTTAATACGTAAACGAAATCTCTTAAGATCATCTGAGAGTTATATAATTCCTTTTATTTGAAAAAAAATATATATATCCTCACGCCTTCCCACAAGGGTCCCCGAAGGGGTAGGCAGAGGTGTATAGGTAATACCCACACACCCACTTTCCGCCAGAGGTATATTAGGTGCCAACGTGACAGATGGCGAGTCCATCGCCGTTACTCAAGCACGACTATACATACGCCTTTGAATTTCTTCACAGACGTATGCAGGTTTCCTCTCGATGTTTTCCTTCACCGTAAAGCTCGTGGTGTGACTAATCACTGTACTTAAGTTCAGAAAAACTCATTGGTACAGTCGGGATTCGAACTTGCGACCTTTGCATCGCAGGCAACTGCTCGAACCACTCGGCCACCACGGCTTGAAAAAAAATAGTAAATTATATAGCCCGATAATAATAACCTGACAATGTTACGCGCTCTGACTCTGGACCAGATGGTCGTCATAATAATTATTTAGTTATGTATCGAGATTCTTTTATTACGCGCCAATTTTCTCTACACTCACAGAACCCATAACTTACATAAGATGGCACAGTAAATACTGTAATATCATTTAAATTCCATATACCCATTGATTGAATCGTTCGTTACGTCATATACCCGAATTAACGGTCGCGGGGAAGCGCCGGTCGGGAGCGGCAGGCAGTAACAGGTGAGCAAGCACCTGCCAACCGCCGCGGTCGCCGCTTCCTTTATACACTGACATTACGATGGTTAGATTAGACTTATGGCCCAAGAATGGCTCCTTGTGGGCTACATATGCGAGAGGTCTGGAATTCTGTGCATGTTATTTTTTGTATTGTGTACTTGTAGAGCAATCAAGTGCTTAAGTCAAGAGATGTTTTTATTTTATATATATTATAAATTAATCTGGGTGCCATTTTAGAATCGAACATGCTTCCTTGATTGAATACAAAGAGTTATTTGTTGAAGTCTTATAACCATATACGATAATATTTTCTACATGTTTTCTCAAACATATTGTTGAATAAACGTTAGTATCTATACTCGTATTTTCATAGTTAAGATTCTCTTTTTATTTATAATATACAAACATAGGCAAAATAATAATTCACCGTTTAAAAATGTTACTATTTAGGCATTAAATTAGTCTTGTACTAAAGTGTCAGTATTTCAATTTTCAAAGTGTCAGTTCATGATAGCCTTCATTGTTTACAAATATGGTTTCATTTTCAAATAAATTATATATCAACATAGATCTTACAAAAATACAAGCGTTAAATTTTCAATACTCTACAAACACTTGAACAGCAATCAGCACTACAAACAAATAACAATATTGGAACGTGAGCTGTTTTCAATCCAGACAATCTTATATCTATTACTGCTCAAAGCAAACTAGCCTCTAAAACTGTATAAGTAAAGTACACTGCAATTGCGGGAAGTGATATAGCGTAAGATTGAAGAGAAATTGTTTTTACTGTGAGCTGTAGCACGCGCCTCTTAGCCCAGTTTGAGCAGAATGATTTGTAGGGATGTAATAAATCAATATTCTAGTTCGTACTGACTTTGTGAGGCCTTCGTTTGGCGGTTGTTAGTTACATGTCAACAGCTACTGATTTACTTTTAAATATTATCTAGCCTTCCATCTTAATATTCAATTATATATAAAAATAATAACAGCTGAGGTATATTATTCGATGTTTATAATTTTTTTTTCTGTAAAGGATTCTAATAGATATAACCGTCACTGTGCTCAATTGATCTTAAAGAGCCAACCCTGGTATGTGGAATTATTACTAGTGAAATCCCCAAATTAGAGGCTTAGAAATCTTCAGAACAATGCAATGGTTCACTTATCCTTATCCTCCAAATTGCACAGAACTGTAAGTAAATAAAAAATGCAACACAACATTTTTATATCCTTCTGCTAAGAGAGGTATAACAACATTTGTATGCAACGAGATAATTTTAAGAATCTTGTTAACTTTCTTGGTTCTCAATTCTCTTTAACTTTTAAAAAATCATACATCTTTTTAATGCTATTAAAAAAAATTGAGGCTATAGCTTTAGGCTGAGAAAAACTCCTTTCGATTGTATCTGGCTTAGTGTGTGATGCTACAAGGCCAGAGAGACATAACGATCATTTTGGACCGTCTCGATCAGCGCTAATGTCTAATTTGTCTTAATCAATATATACGGTGGAGATAGACCCAACGGATTACTAAAAAAAAATTGACAACTGTAGTTTTTTAATTTTCCATGAGATGTGTGATGTATATCTCACAGCTCATGGAAAATCAGCTCATATAGAGAATCAGCTTTACTTTCCATAAAATTTTAAATAGATGATGATTTTTTTGTTATATTTTTTGCTTCTTCACTTTCGATACAACGCATCCCTATTTCAGAATCGCTATCTACAATAATATTAGCGCTGTCCGTGTGGCGATAACCAATCCGATAGTTTTTGTACGAGCATTAGATAAAATTACACCTCGTCCGCATATTTGTTTGTGGTTCCAATAATATCGATCATGTACTTTTTTATTTCTCAATTTGTTTGTTTAGTTTCCATCAAGCGGTTTCCTCATAGGTACTATCTTCTACGTGGTTATTGTAAATTATAATATACAATTTTACGCACGGATTACTTATCAACTACCAGCAATTTGTAGATATGCGAGACTTTGGCTTTTAAAGTATCTTTATTAAGGCTTCTGAAAAAAACATACATATTTGCCTGGACAACACAACGCATCTGTGACCAACACTAGCATTGGACAAAAATACTTGGAAATCATGGCCTTTGCCCAGTAGTGGGATGTACCAGGGTAACAACAACAACTTTTGTGCCTATGACATCACACTCGCCAAAAGTCAAGATGGTTTCTTCTTCCATATTATGTTTAGAAATATCATTTCGAAAATTGGCTACAAATGCGTAACATTTGTAAAAGATTGCGGTTACCAAGACAGCATGTAGCATTTATATTACATATTGGACATATTCACGCCTTCGCGCGTTCCTACAAGGAGTTTTTTTTTTTAGCGTAGCGTGAGTTCCGGGAAGTTTTGCTACTTAACCGGTCAATGGCGAGACCTAGGCCTTCAGCCAGGCACTTTATTTCCAAGCAACACAGCTAAGGGCACCCCCTGTGGGGTAGGAACCTCGGCTTAGGGCGTTGCTGGATCGCGAGCAAGGGCGCTGGGCTAGACTGGTAATTTTGTTGGTTCTATCCACATTTATAGGTGTATTATCCACATTTTGCGAAGATGTAATTAGGTTCTTAAGCTATAGATGTCGAGTCTATCACCATTTCAGCTTTTCTCAAAGGTTTCTCAGGTTTGCTCACGATGTTTTCCTTTACTCTAAATGTCGTAATGCAATTAAGTCATTAATATCATAAAAAACTTTGATACAGTACTTACCTGTAACAACAGGTAAGTAGAATAAAAAATGAAGTCTCTGTTAGCTGAATCTTAACCATAATTTGTTATGTGTAGGTGTTCGTACCTGTAACAAGTGCATCCTATAGCATCTTACAAATAAGATACAATGGTGCAGGTTCGCCTACTGGCTCTCGAACAACCTTCATAAACACAGATTGGAGCTCGTTCCCGAGTTATGCGTACTTAGCACGCCATCCGAAACCATTGCATTATAACCCGACGATAAATTTAAATCTTCGCACCCGATGCTGCTTTGTGCAAATCGAACATCGATGATTTATGAACAATTATCGATTAATTCAAGCAGCGATCGTAAGTTTAATCGATATATTAAGGACTGGGATCGAGTGAGCTAATCGACGGCACTTAAATCATACTGTCGGTTAATTAACACTTCGTCCCATGTTTTTGCTCATCTTACCTTTTTGTATGCATATGCATGCATAGCCAATTCGTCAGGCTATGCACGGGAATGACTGCTATTAGACCAATTAATTTAATTAAAAACTACCCACTTTGATAGCACGACGGAGGCGCAGGCTCAGCTATAGAAAAATATATAGTTATTTTCCATGAAAGATCAAACTATTACTTTATTTGGGTATTCTGCCCATCAGCTGACACGAATATCTTAGCTAATATTCTAAGAATGCCATATTTGAAATTTGACAACGTACTACACTATGATTGTGTTCGAGCGCTCGCGCGATCCATATTTTTTTATGAACGAAATGGGAGCAATACTCATCAGATAACCTTACAAAAAGCCGATGACGGTTCGAACACAAAGGCGCCACCGTCTCGCTTCGATTACGCCCTATGACAAAGCAGTTTGTTCTGAACAACACTCCATATTGATCCAAACAACTCCTCGATTTTGCTTTGGGCATTATTTGATTTTTTGTGCGACTCTGATAGGTCTGCGTAAATGGCCAGTATATACTGAGCCTTTTAAGTGCATAATAGTTAGATATTACAGGTCTAATAATGCTGGGGTTTAGTGGCTAGCCGGTGCACTGACTCCCGTCGCGCGATCTATGGTATTGTATGCTGGGGCCGATCTGAATTGTTGGTTTAATCGAGCTTTTTATAAGCACCGGTTGAATTGTAACCTAACGTTGATGGCTGATCGGTAACATTGTAAAAAGTGAAACGGCTAAAAAACATCAAATGCATTTTATGCACTTGTTTTCTTAAAGCACTTGCCAACCGAAGTAGTTGAGTAACCGAAGAGCTGCTACGTAAATGGTGTATGTCTATATTTTTTTTTATTAAATAACACATTTTTTTCTGTTTCCATGCTAACAGCACTACAGACTATTTTAACAGCAATTATTATATATTTTTTTAATTATCAACTAAGTGCAAGATGTTTCTGCATATTTTAATAAGATGTAAGTGTATTAGTTAAAATATGCTAAAAGAATTATTTACTATCAATCATTCAATATTCTATGCAAGTAAACGCAGTTTTTAAGCCGCCATTTTTAACGTCAACATAGCATGAACGGCTTGAGTAGACCTGAAACATCAAGATTGCAGCTACAAACTCCGGTGGTCTTTACTGATGTTTTTTTTCACAACTGTGCTGTTATTTTATCATACGCCTTTGATGTGACAATCAAAGGCTTTGCCATTGAATACATTGCGGGGGAGAGTAGCCATGTTAACTCTTATGTTATCTTATATGAGGACTGGCGACTTATAATAAAATTGATAACTTGTTTGAGGACTGGCAACTAACTCGCCATCTGTCACGTTGGCAAATAAACACATATGTTATGTCATGCCATACATACCTCCACCATACCCTTTAAAGATTTCATGGTGTTATATCTTGGTGTTTTTTTTTAATTTTTACAACCAACAAGTATAACAAATGCACACCAGAATATACCTATGTACCTAACGAAAACATTATATCAACATTTTATTGTAGTAGCCGTGGTGGCCGAGTGGTTCGAGCAGTTGCCTGCGACGCAAAGGTCGCACGTTCGAATCCCGACTGTACCAATGAGTTTTTCTGAACTTATGTACAGTGATTAGGTACACCACGAGCTTTGCGGTGAAGGAAAACATCGACAGGAAACCTGGATACGTCTGAGTAGAAATTCAAAAGGCGTATGTATAGTCGTGCTTGAGTAAAGGCGATGGACTCGCCCTCTGTCACGTTGGCACCTAATATACCTCTGGCGGAAATGTGTGGGTGTGTGGGTATTACCTATACACCTCTGCTTACCCCTTCGGGGACCCTTGTGGGAAGGCGTGAGGATATTATTATTTTTTATTATTATTTTATTGTATTAATCCCACCAATAAATAGTCTATTTGTACAATATACCTAGTGATTTCACGCGTTCCCGCACGGGTCCTATCAAAGGGTAGGCAAAACGGTAACGACATTCTCTTTTCGCCAGAGATAGATAGATATATAATTAATAAGAAGAGACATATTTCAAACGATACTAGTCTTTATAGTAACCGACTGTCAGCCGAACAGGTCAATTAGACGTCGTGATCGTCAGACCATTATCAAATAATAGAACTAGCATTATGGTGGTCATAACTGGACCACCCAATGTTATAGTAACGTTATAATTGTTTCTTGTAAAGATTTATAATGTTTTCGATTAACGCCGGCCAAGTTAGCGATGGGCTTAGGGATTTATACAGAGCGAAGACTTTTAATGCTGGCCTTTTACTCTACTAGGTTAGCAAATAAGCCAGAGGCCCATCTGGAGTAACATTTTTGCCTATAGAGGTTTGTACCAAGCGCAAGCCACCAAGTATCAACCAAGAGTACTCGCGCTTGAACTTACCCTCTAAAATGTTCAATACAGCAGCAGCAAATTCAAAGTTGTTATTGCAATCTAGACGTTAATAATGGCTACTTAAGCACTACGGTTTTGCATATATTTATTGATTGGTGGTAAATGGGTATGATAGATATACCTGCTCTTTCCAGAGAAAATATAAACAGTAAGTTTGTTTGTAGCAGCTTAAGGCGGGGAGGAGACTATGGGTTTTTAGTCAGTAGGAGTCTGACACTCCCAGTCGCTGTCCTCTTAAAGCGGCGGGAGTCTTAAGCAGGATTTTATAACGTTATGTTTAAAAAAAAAAATCTTAGCTTAGTATATATATATATATATATATATATATACATATATATTATAAAGTTTTATTTGATTACATGTATAATACAAATAAATGTATAATATAATATATATAATATAAAACTTTATATATTAAATAAAAGCAAAACAATTTGTAAAAATGAACACACTGTACATTGAGAAAAAAGTACCGCGCACTCCCTTGTATTAAATTGATCATCATTTAGGCAACAGCGATTTATCAAATTATGTTCTTAATTTATTGATACAGCACGCGGTGAAAGCTATCCGAATCTATTAATATCAACCACATCTGAAATGATTTTTTGACTAAGTTGGTTTAAGACTAAGTTCAAGACTTATTTAACTTAAAGGAATAGTTATAATATGAACCTCGTAATAGATGTACAATTACGATTTATATTTTTTTAAGGGCTACAATTCAATCTATAGACTTCCGTAGATTTTTTATATACCGGTACCTACTACTACTATAAGTATATCACTTATATATAGTGAAGATTTTAATAAAATTTACCTTAACTGGAGAGGCAGAGAGTACTGGGCTTTAAGTGAGGTTAGTAGTAAATATGTTTTGTATACTTCAAATGTGGCAACAAGTATTCGACTCACCCTATCGTTTGTCTCAGTCTCAACTAAATAAGCCTATGGGTTCCCTTTCATCGGAACGTTTCCTCACGATGTTTCCTTTAACGTAAAGCTCATCGGTGCAGATTGACCATTTGAAACGTGGTACATAAGGCGGTTGGTCACCACAGACCTTCATGAATCACATCTTAAATAATATTAATATATTATTATTATTTGCAGCAGTTGCCTGCGACGCAAAGGTCACAAGTTCGAATCCCGACTGTACCAATGAGTGTTTTCTGAACTTAAGTACAGTGATTAGTCACACCACGAGCTTTACGGTGAAGGAAAACATCGAGAGGAAACCTGCATACGTCTGAGAAGAAATTCAAAGGCGTATGTATAGTTGTGCTTGAGTAACGGCGATGGACACGCCACGTTGGCACCTAATATACCTCTGGCGGAAAGTGGGTGTGTGGATATTACCTATACACCTCTGCCTACCCCTTCGGGGACCCTCGTGGGAAGGCGTGAGGATATATATATATATATATATATATATATATATACACGTGAGGATATATATATATATATATTATTATTATTATTATGATCTATATACCTGCTTACTGTAAGATATGAATGACACCATTATGCAAATGAATTTTCTCCGTGCAACCAAACTATGGCAACATTACTAGGCAATAAATTCCATTAAACCTAATCACAAATTCAATGGCTTAACAAACGACTCTAATAAATAAATAAAAATACCCAGCCACCGCACTATTTCCTCCGGCTCGCCAAATGAAATGTTAGAATTGCTTTTATCTCTCTCCTGGGAGCATGTACTTGTAGAGGACCGGGAATGCTTCACGGCAGCCACAATTAAGACTTAATACTTCGAAGCGGAGTTGTTTTATGCAAATAAGTACCCGACTCGCGTGTTGGACGCCTACTCAGTACTTCTATATAAATAAATGTACGCGACACGTAATCACTACATATTATAAAACTAAGTCCCCCCGCGTCTGTCTGTTCGCGATACATTCAAAACCTACTGAACGGACTTCCACGCGGTTTTCACCATTAGACATTATTATATTAGAAATCATGAAAAAATTACGGTGAACGGTAAAAAAAAATTTGTGAGAGTATGTTGAAATGAACTGTTGCGACTGTACGACAGAAATATAATATGGTATAATTGTCTTTTTTTTGTCGTATGCTCCATACCCGTGCAAAGACAGGGCGGGTCGCTAGTATATAAGTATAAGATGCGTAAGTTTGAATGAGTATCCTGCCGGTATATGTTTGCACCGGAGGGGGGTTGGGTGCTGCGCACTCTGACATTTTAATCTCATTACAATATCAAATTGCTTGCATAAATTTAGTTGCAATAATTTTTTAGTAGATGGGCGATATTGTAGCGGCCATTTATGTATTAATATTTAATATTATAAACATTTACACATGCATACAACAACAATTGTTATCTATAATAGTTATTGCTGGTTCGTTCCTTGCTCTGAAACATTTTTGAGCAGACATTTTTGTCAAAGTTCTATGATTTCAATCAGTTATATGATCAAGTACTGGTGTCCATTTATTATCTTTACTTGGTTTAAAAGTGAAGGTGCTTAAACTACCTGTTTGACTTTGGCTAGACTATATTCAGAAAAAAAAATTAAATGCATTCTTCGTTCTTTTGCTCTAACCATAAATTGCATGTTCGTCATTAACTTAATAATTTGGGAAATTGCATTAGATATTCAATAAAATTTGAGAAGACTTTTAATTCCATGATATATCTTCTTTGAATTAACTAAACAAAAGTAAAAATGTCCTTCTCTTGTATTTGTGAATAATCATTTAGTTGTACAGGTGTTGTAATGAAATACAGGTTTAAAAGTTAAAAATATTTATTTACTCGAATAACTTTATTACTTACCTAAAATATAAATAAATTTATAAATTATTAATTCGTCATAAATATCCCAATCAGATTGTTAAGATAATGGACGGAATGATAAATCACAATATACGTACGTAAAGTAGGTATATTCAAAATATTTCTTATGTACAGTCGATGGATTTAACTCTACATAACACTATGTAGTTAAAATATATTATTATATTTACATAATTTACTGCTATATAGTAAAATGTATGTCTATTCATAATCATTTCCTCTTCAATACTTAGCCCAGGAAAGTTATGAAACAAAGATAAAGACTGAGGACTTTTTCATTATTTGCAGGATTTTTTTTATATACATACTCATTAGTAAGTGCTTTATGATAAACGTCTAGAACATACAGTTCTCGTATGCAATAGAAATTCTACATACTGCGTTCTCATTATTTTGTATAGCCGTGTTTTTTGAGTCGGCAATAATTTTAAATCCTCACTTTATCTTTATATTCAATGTGTGTGAAAATGTTATGTATATGATATAATATCATTAATTTTAAAATAAATACAATCCATAATTTTAACATATTTTGTCAGAAAATTTGGATAATAATTTATTATAACTAAAAATAATTACCACCGGTTTCCACTTGAAAACCTTAACAGAACTTAAATTCTATCCACCTTATTACAAAATGTAACTTTAGTCGGAACTAGAAGAAACTCATATTTAAATGTCCATCAAGTTTTAACGTCATATCACAAATGAACTAAAACCACTTCTAAATCTGGATTTTTCTTAAACCATAGGTACCATTTGTAAAAAGAGTGTGTATCTCACGCTCACGTAGTTCACCAGTATCAATAAAAAATCCGTTTAATTTTACTTCCCTTAATATATAAGTTATTAAAATTATTAATCATATCAATAAATTAACACTTATCGACTATCTACATCACTAATATCACACTTTTCTTTTTTGTTAGACTTAAGTTGAAAATTCTTATTTATTTTCTCGTGTAATGATATCATGTGGCGTCCCTTGCGCTGTTTCTTTGATGTTTGGCTGCAACAAAATACATATTTATAAATTTTGAATACACTTTAAGAAATATTTAAAACACATTTTGTATTTTTATGCGATAGATGAATATGAGCAGTGACAATTTCAAAATGTATGCGATGCGATTGAAGGACTAGTATCCATGTCTTGAAACCATTTTAATAAAATAATGTTCCTCTTTTATTAAAAGTTCTAAAGGTTCAATTAATTATGCCCACTGTTGAGTCGATCCTTAATTTTTTTCGGTATGTGATCAGATAATTCATATATTATCTCTACTCTCACTTTGCTTCTTTATAATAAAGTTTATGAACACTATTCATAAAACATAATAATAGTAGGTAGTTTTATCGATGAACTTTAAATAAAGGTTTGGTGATACTGCGAAACTCATGTATCTCAATGTTGTATAGAAATTATTAGAACAAAAGTTTTTGACTAGTTTGATAATTTTCGTATTAATTGAGCAGAATACATTCAACTTACCAGTATGCAAAAAGAGGTGATTCTTCAAGTTGGTATGCTTGGAGAAGCCTCTGGAGCAGATGTGACATTTGTACGGCCAGGATCCACTATGGACGTACATGTGAGACTTTAGGTCCCCGGGGGTCGGGAACGACTTGGAACATAGGCTGCATTTGTGGGGCTTTTCCTGTGAAAGAAAAAAATATTAAGAAAAGAATTTAGATAGAAGAGATAGCTGAATTGATCGGAACTTTTTACTGAATTTCTTACTATCTCGAAGAGAAACTTGATCGTGATCTTTATATATCCATATTTTTTATTAGATTACTGAAATCGTCTGAATGAAGGAAAAGGATCTATTAATCAGGTGCGAACTGGCGCTCTCTCTGCCTACCCTGCTATGAACTCAGCGCGATACATATATAATTATTCTATTTTAATTAATCTTAAGGAATTGTATAGTATAAGAGCCCTCGAAGCCGGAGGGCGGTTATTAATACGCTTGAAATTTAATTTGGATCGCGAAACCTAAATCAATATGGCGTTCTCCTGTCCCTGTTTTCTGCGTGCGAATGATAAATGTACTCTTTATAATTTATAGTAAATTCCAATTTGAGGAGAAGAAAAAATATATTCTGAGCGACAAAGCCAATAATGATCATCAAGACGATAATGAAAGTCACGCGTGCAGCGAGCAGCGCTGCGGTGCAAATGAATTTATAATGAACGAACGCTATGCCTCGTTTGTGAGTAATCGAAGAAAAAACTCCATCATATTGTTTTAAAATACATATTTTCATAACGGCCTGAGCTGTCGTTTCAAATATGGATTTCATTGATTAAAACAGATTCAAGTGAAAGCATTCCAGAGCAGAGCTTTTTATCTTAAACGAATAATACAATGGCATGACCGTTGAACCAAAGGAAGTTTTTAAAAGACAGTTGCTATTTCCATGATTTTTTCGGTAGCTTCAACTGTGAAATCGCCGAGTATTGCTTTAATATACATGATGAAGTGCACCCCATATACATTAACACCGCTTTGTATTGTATTGAACACATTAGATCTAGTCACGGCAGGAAAATACCTGATGACTGGCAGTTAGAATATCCGTATTTTTTACATTTGAAGGGGAAAAAGTATATAAAGGAACATCATGTATGTATGTCCTCTGTGCATTTACGCACTTGTAAACTATTCATAAGACTTGATACAACTATAGTGACTTGATCTGACTACGTCATTCCTGGCCCAAAAATAACTCGATAGAATATCTACTTCTTTACCGTTCAACTGATCGCAGTGAAATTTGCGTGGCATTATAATGCATGACGGGTACAGCCAGTGTTATATACAATATCATTTAGGTGAATCACGGAACGACCGTTTTGTGAAATCAATTTTTTTGTAGTTTTGACCATATTCAGTTGAGTACATTTAATACAACAAAAAAAGGGATTGATATGAGTGTCAACATATCATGGCCACCGGACATTTAGTTGTGTTTAGGAACATCTGCAAGTCTGCACTTTACGATTTTTACTTTCAAATTCGTTCTTAATTGTGTCCGTTTCCTCGCGACATTTTTCTTATTAGTGAAAAATCATATGTACAAATAGAGTACAGTTGAATGTTATAATATTAGTAGGTTTTAATTACAACACTCCTCTCCCTCCCCATGAGGGTTCCCGAAAGGGGAACCCTAAATGCTTAAATTCTGATTAGGTAAGCTTGGTACCGTTATATGAATTTAATTTCTTTGGAATTCCAAATCTTGCAACTATACTATACCTTCATGTACGATATAACTTATGTTATAAATGAGGAAGAAGAGCCGTGGTGGCCGAGTGGTTCGAGCAGTTGCCTGCGACGCAAAGGTCGCAAGTTCGAATCCCGACTGTACCAATGAGTTTTTCTAAACTTAAGTACAGTGATTAGTCACACCACGAGCTTTACGGTGAAGGAAAACATCGTGAGGAAACCTGCATACGTCTGAGAAGAAATTCAAAGGCGTATGTATAGTCGTGCTGAGTAACGGCGATGGACTCGCCATCTGTCACGTTGGCACCTAATATACCTCTGGCGGAAAGTGGGTGTGTGGGTATTACCTATACACCTCTGCCTACCCCTTCGGGGACCCTTGTGGGAAGGCGTGAGGATATATTATATTATTATTATATTATAAATGAGGAAGTTTGTGAGGTTATTTGGTACTCAATTACGCCAGAACAGGTGAATGTAGTTTGGCACAGAGATGGATTATTATCTGAATTACCCCATAGAATTATAAGTCTTATTCCAAAAACCAACAATTATAGTTGAAATGTAATTTTACGCGGGTGAAGTCGGGGGCTATCGATTGTACTTAATCCATAACCACATAGAGTTTAATACTCCGAGCTAAAAGCGGTGGCACTGATGGCCTGTAAAACGGAGGCCGTTACGTTAACAAATTAAATTTACCATATCGTCATTTCCCGTGGCTTCCCAAGCTCCACCAAATTACCACACGTTCTGATGACACTAAAATGACTGCATGCCGGAATGGCTTGCGGTCGAATATTCACTTTGTTACCAAAAATGTTAAGCCGGTAATGGAGGTAGTCTACTGTTCTTTTGTTTTGTAATTACGAGCGTGTGCACTAATGTTGTTGCTATGTACAGGTTGGCCATAGACTAATAAAATGACCTTAATAGTATAGCTTATCAAACTAAGCAGCCGTGGCCCAGTGGTTTAACGAAGCTTAAAAATCGACTTTACAGGTTCGACTTCCGCGATTTTTCTGCTCTAGAACTTATCATACCAAAGACTCACCATCTGTCACATTTGACACATTTTCGCCAGCAAATGAGGGTGCTATTAAACCTAAGCCTACCCTTTTGGGGAACCTTGCTGGAAGGCGTGAAGATATAAAGAAGTGAAAAAAATATTATAAGCTTGTAGGGTGGCAAATCACTGTACTATCCAGAAAAACTCATTAGAGTCAAGTGTATTTAAAAACCACTAAGCATTTAAATTATAAAAATCTCACATTAACTCACGATATCTAGAAACCACCCATTCAATTTTCGCTTCCATTTCCTTTCCATCCCACAATAAAAAAAAAACAATAATTAACACTCTTAAAAAGTACGCCTTAAAGTTAGGGGTTAATCAAAATATCCGTAGGCGGGTTATATCGGCTCAATCAAGGAGGACAAAAAATACACCCGACCTTTCTCGCTACCGAATATTGCAAGAAATAAATCAATAAACAAAGAGCCATTAGTTGTCTGACAATTTCCTTCGGATAAATCACGAGCCGGGCAAAAAACTGGTTGTCTCATCTGTACTCCGATAATGGGTGAACTTTATTACTACAAACGATAATAAAACAGTATTTAAAGTTTCCCCAAAGCTAAAATACAATATATCGGGATTATAAGGAAAGGACAAAATATGAGTCGGTCTTTTTTTTTTATATCAGGCATCAAATAATTATTGCTACGGGAATATAACGACATATTTGAATAATTATATTATCTTATGAAGAAAACAGCAAAAAGACTTACAATTCTTCTGAAATTACCCAATCAATATCCATATCGTTGTAATATCGTAAAATTCTCGACGGCGCATCGCAAACTCTATCGCGTATCCATCCGGAGGCCGTATCTCGTCTGGATGTACAGTGACGTATGGCCATACGATACGCCCGCGTCGCGTTATGGAAATCGAATGCAAATGTGATGTGCTTGGGTTAATTTAGCTAAATAAATTGATACGCCCGCAACCTGCACGCGGGAGCGCAGCCTCCATATTTTCGGTATTGGCTTTTTTGTAACACAAAAAAATGGCAAACAAGTTTACGGCCAGCACGATAGTAAACGTTTACCGTAGCCTAGAACACTTGCAATGTGACAATGTTCTGCCAGTAAAACAATTTCTTGTGATATTCTGGAAGACTTAATAGAAGCAGTACTGCCCGAGAGTAGAGCCACTTGGATAAAGCATTTGTATTGCGGAGGAAGTGACTCAGTCTGGAAACTTCATTACAATGTGAACCATAGAATGGCGGAATCTCTATTAATGTCTATTCCAACATTTGAGCCGTGGTGGCCGAGTGGTTCGAGCAGTTGCCTGCGACGCAAAGGTCGCAAGTTCGGATCCCGACTGTACCAATGAGTTTTTCTAAACTTAAGTACAGTGATTAGTCACACCACGAGCTTTACGGTGAAGGAAAACATCGTGAGGAAACCTGCATACGTCTGAGAAGAAATTCAAAAGGCGTATGTATAGTCGTGCTTGAGTTCCGTTCCGCTCTGGCGGAAAGTGGGTGTGTGGGTATTACCTATACACCTCTGCCTACCCCTTCGGGGACCCTTGTGGGAAGGCGTGAGGATATATTATATTTTATATATTATTATCCAACATTAATACTAATAATATTTCAAATGTTCGTGAGGTGCAACACACAATTGTCACACTAATACAGACGAAGATTTGAGCTTGGAATTTCAGTTAGAATTTTAAACACACGACCATCGTATTCCAACACGAGGCATTCCATCTTTGCACTGTCAGATAGATACGGTCATAAAACATTCATAAAGTAATACTAATTAATAACACAGCCCAATTACGTGTAAGTTCAGTTAATCAATATTGTAGTGTCGGTTGAATATATAGGAGAGTCAAGAAGCATATTAATTGGTCCCCGTATATCTTGGTTACTATGGTTATGACTATAAAGTTGGCATAGAAACTAGTTCACATAGTTTGTTGAGGACAGAGCGTGTAAGTAACGGCAGAATGATTCTTACTTAAATATAAACTGAGGGTTTTTTATATATTGCGTAAAACAATGTAAATTAAAGCGAAGTAATTACGATGTTAAATACAAGGACCTGGACAATGGACCTTTCCACAAGGGTCCTCGAAGGGGCAGGCAGAGATGTATAGTCAGCACCCACACACCCACGCTAGAGATACATATTTTAGGTGCCAATGTAACAGATGGCGAGTGCATCGCCGTTTCTTAAGCACCACTGTACATACGCCTTTTAGTTTCTTTTCAAACGTAGGCTGTTTTCCTCTCGGTGTTTTCTTCACCGTAAAGCTCGTAGTGTGACAAATCTATATACATACTAAAGTTCGGAAAACTGATTGGTACAGTCGGGATTCGAACTTGCAATCTTTGTATTTGTAGGTAACTACTCGAACCACTCGGCCAGCTCGGTTCTATATAACAGTGTTATTTTATCTACGCGTACATGTAAGCTTTGCCTTAAAAGTACAACGTGTGAATCGTGCCTAACCAGCCGGCTATTTCATTAAGTCACCTCGCGGGAATAATTTAATCAGTACAGTCGGCAGCAAAAGAACGATAAAGCATGATTGATAGTGTTGTAGACGATGCAACGATGCAATCTGCCGCCGCCTCTGTACCCGATTTATTTTCTTTACCGGCTCAGAATTGAATGAAATTGCTCGGGATTTAAATATCGAATATACATGCCAATTTTATACATGATATTCAATTTGATTTAAGTGTGAATGTGTTTAATACAAAATATTATTAACATTTTACTTAGATGTTTTTAACTAAAATATAAAAAAAAACCCGATTGACTACTTCTCACTATAAGGGCTTAATGGACTGTGATTCTGACACGGTATAAAACAATGATAAACTATTATCGATGTAGACGAGCATTTAGCGTACTTTCTGAAGTATGGGGGAAGCTTAGATGATTTTATTAACCTCGGTAAGCGAGTATTTTCGTTCGACTATATCATGTGTTTAAGTTTGTAAGTATGGTTGATTATTAATCACACTTTATCAGCTGAACGTACTTGGATGAAATATAAAATGGTGATAGCTTAAAAGCTGCATGAAATAAAACGCATAAACACATCTTTATCTCAAAAATAACCGGTCTAATAAAATTCCTAGATCTAGGACCCAGGAATTGCCTGCAAATCGTGGACATGTTTACCACGGGTATTTTTTTTTCATAAATAAAAATGTTAATGTATAATTTATATTATTTATTATATTATTATATATGTATTATTTAATTTATCTGAGTTATATACTAACTCAGATAAATTATACATTAAATAATATATAATAATGAAAGACATAAGAACTAAAGCAATTAAAATATACAACACATATTCGATCATTTTCCGTCGCGACGCTATTGATAAGTGCTGTTCGAAACTTCAAACAATTAACAACCTTAGCTCTTGGTGACAAGTCACATAATTTTAAATAAGTATTGATTATTTTATGTTCAGTATGACACATCTAAAAGGTAGATGCTTGACAAGCCTTTTTAATTTCGTAAGAGAGATAAAGTCGTGTCTCATTCGGTCTGTTATGAACTTGTTAGATAAACGCTTAATTATGTAGGTATCTACGTCCAGTATTTAAGGTACCCCAACTCTCAATATCGAATAAGGACATACTCACAAAAAGTATGTATTTGAAATAAAAAAACAGTTTGTTTAGGTTAATAACAACAGTAATACTTTTCATTCATTGTAAGTCATGTTTGTAGGTTCAAGATCCAAACGAGTTTGAGGATTTAAGTACAGTGAAAAGCACAGTACAATCTTATCAGTGAAGGAAAATGTCATCTACCGCAGATGTCTGAGAAGAAATATAACGATCAGGTTGGCAAGTAAAAATTCGCACACGTGGTTTGAAGCTTAGAAATGTAAAAAGAGCTTATTTTAACCGGCTTACGTAACTTAACGCTTTAACGCTTACGTAAATACGTAAAAATACGAGTCTTCTAAAGTGGTCATGTATTGTTAATATATCCTCAAACACCACACCAACGTAACATGCCTTTCTTCATCTTTACAATCACACCCGTTGTTTAACGACAACACTCAAGTTGCTTCGCGAATTGCGCCATACACTTTTCTAAGGGAATGCATCTCTTTATACCCTACTTACAAACCCACGATATTATATTATAATCTTCAACGGAAAGTTGTACCGTATGTACAACCCGGGAGGAAGAACTTCTGGAGTCGTGTGAAAGCTTTTTGGTTCCAATGTATCACTAGACCCGACTATATATAAATAAATAAAAAAGGGAAACAAATGCAAGTCTATCGTGACAAAGCTTCATAACAATAGCTGTTTGAAATCGTCATTATGAGGAAGTTTACATGTACCGTATAATTGACACATCTGGGTGAGCCTTTTTATATCGAGTTTGTCATTATGCCACAACTGAAGCGGAAAATAATATTATCTGCACGCATTTCTTTGCGCTATAAAACTGATATTAGTCTGAGAGCTAGCTAGCTATTGGGATGGTTTATCACATTATGTTATGTTAACTGTGCTTTTCAATGACACCTATCACATTGCCCGCCTAAGAAGCTTACGTTAGTACGATAGACAATACAAAAAAATATTACTCGTATCATTTGAAGAAATCTAGTAGTCGTCCTCAACTTCTGACCTACCGCGTGGTATCTATCTCACGCTTTAGTAGTTTCTCTTTGCGTGTCACAGACTTTGTTGTTTCTACTCTCCTTCTGACAGTAGTATTGTAATGCTAAATAAAGACCTACATTTGGAATGGGGCTATCAAATACAAAAGTATACAAATCCGATATTAGTTTTAGTTGGCAGTAGTAGTAAAAAGCAAATTTACAGTTAAATAAATATTTTTATTCTAAAATGTATTACATAAATTGATAATACATTATTAATTTAGATATAAACAATAGTTATTGCGTGAATTAGTTAATAAAGGATGATATCAATAAATAAGAGTAATTTTTTATATATCCCTACACCCATTATCTACAACAGTTTAGATTATATTAGAGTACTTGAGTCGATGATGAATACTTAGTTCCTTAGTGCAAGTCCCATTTGTGATCAATACTAATGAGTTTTTGAATATAAGTAACTTCCTATTTTGCTATTAGACACCACGAGCTTTACGGTGATGGGCAATGTAAGATAACTTACGTACGGCTTACTAGAAATTCCGAAGCCCTATATAAGGAAGGCGATAGGCTCGTCATCAGCCTTTGCCTGTGAAAAGGCAATAGGTTGAATTTTTAATTCGCTATTAAGATTCTATGCTAATTTACAAATTTTTTTTTGCTAGTTCCATTAAAATTTGATGTTAATTTATAGTCTTGTCACTTGTAATTTAAGTACCTAACATTCAATGTTATTTACACATCAAAAAAATCAAGTTTTTGTTAATCCGACAAGGGTCAACAAATGCAAATTTTTACACATACATACAAACCTTTCTAGATAAAGCCAGTAATAAAAATGAGTAATAGTATTTTTTCGCTGTTAAAAAAAATATCGGTAACTAAGCATAGGTGTTGATAGGCGAGTTCTGTAATTTTTTTATTTTATTTTACTGTCACTGAGTTTTGTTAATAGCCGTCCTAAGCAACAAAAGGGTGAAGCGACCACCTTACTAATAGCATAGCTTAAGACTTTACAGGACGGTCACTGAAGGGATTTAACTGAGTATAAATCTTACATAATCCTACACAACTACTACAAACTCGTTAAGACAGACGGGTATTTAAGGATCAAAAATCTTACCAGTAAAATATACCAGGATGGTAAATACCTTTATAATAAGCCGAAGAGTAATATTACGTAAATTTTAATGAGGTTTATAAAAAAATATCGAGTTTCAACTTGAGTCATACAAACTTACAGTACGTGAACCGGTTTCAATATGACCGCGGTCTCTTACACTATATTTAAATATGGCGACACGCGGGTGCTTGATTAAAATGAATTATTATTGTTAGTACCATCGGTCATTATTTGTAAATCAAGGCGGCACGCGATCGCTGACGGTGCCTGCATACATGTCTTTAAAAGAGTGAAAAACACATATTTATGCTTACGCAATCACCCGGTTTGGTTTTTAACATTAGACCTATTTTACTCAAAATAGGGTCACTAAAAACCGGCTATTAAATAAGTTTTAGTTGTAGTCTTTGCGTGTTTAGTGTATTGTTTATTGTCTTCATGAATATTTCACAATATTCAATCTTGGCCCTTTAAAATAATTGTATAAATGTATTTTCTTACATTTGTACATAGCTCACTCTTTCAATACATATCATAAAATGTACAACGCGGTTGTATCGCCTTTAATCAAACACGAACAAAAACATAATTTAATGTAGGTTGAAATGAAAGCCCGCGATTGTTTACAATCCCTTAGAAACTGTATGAGAGAGAGTATTTATGATTCAAAGGCTTTTCTCGCATGATTTGCGTTTTGGTTCAGTTTAGAAACTATGGTTATATTTCGGGAAATTCAGCTTGACTTGTGTGCAACATGAGCGATGAAACTAAAGCCAACATAATGAAGGGATGTTGGAATTATTAATTAACATTATGTATTTATTATATTACTAAAATTAATTGTTACCTGAATCAGAAGAGATTAAGAAAGCGCGGGGTAATAATGATTTTGAAGGAATCTTTAAGATTAAATATTATTACTAGATAAGATATATAAAAAAAAATTATATAATATCTATATATAGGTATTATATTAATATTTCGGGTCTTTTAAAAAAAGCCTTTTGAAGTAATTTAAAAGAAAGAGCTGACGGAGAATTTTTATATTGATTAATAATGCCTCGTAACGTTATATTAAAGTTAAATGAATTCAGGCAAAACACCAATTTGCGAATCGGCATTCGTTAATTGCTATAAATGATCAATTTTGTCTACTCTGCCCACACAAAATTAGACGAACGTATGTTACAACAGGAAGTCAATTAATGGTCTTTTATTGGGCAAGTAACAACTTTCCAATGAAGATATACCAAGTAAGCGTCTTGCAACTAGTTTATTATCGTCGTCCTAAACTACTTTCGTGATTGCCGATCAAATAAGTTTTGATGTTAAGCTCGGTTCCGACCAAAGTAAAAGGCGTGTGTCATAGTAAATTTTGTGTTTGAATTCTGAAAAATAAGACCAGTAGTTCACGGCAAACGGCAAACACTCATGTCTAATTCTAAGCGGTTACCGCCGCCTATGAACACTATGCAAATTAGGAGTATCCCTCGCGCGTTACTGACCTTATGTTCAGTTGTCAGATGCATGAAAAGCGAGTAATCATTCACGAAGTAATCGTTCACCCCGTAAGCTACTAACCATATCAAATATTTTATAATAATAATATATTCTCACGCCTTCCCACAAGGGTCCCCGAAGGGGTAGGCAGAGGTGTATAGGTAATACCCACACACCCACTTTCCGCCAGAGGTATATTAGGTGCCAACGTGACAGATGGCGAGTCCATCGCCGTTACTCAAGCACGACTATACGCCTTTGAATTTCTTCTCAGACGTATGCAGGTTTCCTCTCGATGTTTTCCTTCACCGTAAAGCTCGTGGTGACTAATCACTGTACTTAAGTTCAGAAAAACTCATTGGTACAGTCGGGATTCGAACTTGCGACCTTTGCGTCGCAGGCAACTGCTCGAACCACTCGGCCACCACGGCTCTTCAAATATTTTAATTAAAAAAATATACATATCTTTACATATAAAAAGACAACGACTGACTGCCTGTCTGAAAACGTATACCTACTATAATGACTTGAAATTAAATCATACCCAATTTTTTCAATACTTAACAATATTTACAACAAACAGTAGTATTAACAGATAAAACATTTGATCTAAATCGGTATCCCGAATTTAAATCTAATTCATTTTGCTTTGTCACTTACAAGACACCAAAGTCTCAAGTCTAGCCGCAGCCTTATATTTGCCTTAATTACTAAATCAAGTTGACAAATTTACTGCTTTAGTTAATTTCGATTGGAAATCATCTCAATCCGATCTCAGGGCTCATTTCGTTTGCTTAAATATTGTTTATTACCATTTTTTGAAATTGAATGCTGATAAATAAATAGTTAACGTCTATATCTCGAGTCATCATCGGCAATCAAGTGAACAGTAGGTTTTTGAATGGCCTGCCGGTGTTTACGATAGCACACATAGAGGTTCAACTTCCGTTTGTTTTTTTTATTAATTTATACATATTTTTAAAGCCGTTGCTTTCAATTTAACCGAATTCGAATTATTTTTTACTTCAATCAAAATGAAAACGCGCATTTATAACATTGTAAGATTCAACTTTGAGGTGACATTTTTATATCACTTAGGCTGTAAAGAAGCACACGGCCCACTCGATGGTAAGCGGTTGTCGCTACCATGAAAAATGAAAAATTCTCTGAAGGATGGAAACTCCATGAGAGTTCAATGAGTGTGGATGAAGTGAAAGCAGTCTGTACCTCTAGAGAGTACTCTACTCTCAGCCTATTCCGTGAGGGCGTGATGATATTGTATATGTATTATATTCAAACATTTTTGTTATTATTCAAATATAATGTTTGTGTAATAAACAGTTTTGTGTAATATTCCTCACGCCTTCCCACAAGGGTGCCCGAAGGGGTAGGCAGAGGTGTATAGGTAATACCCACACACCCACTTTCCGCCAGAGGTATATTAGGTGCCAACGTGACAGATGGCGAGTCCAACGCCGCTACTCCAGCACGACTATACATACGCCTTTGAATTATGTAATATTCAATACAGCTAAAGAAGCAATTTAATTTAAGCCACAAAATGGGAAGGTTTATATATGAAGCAGAATCTTTGAAAGATAAGTCACAATTTCCTTTCGCACTTACACTCGTTCAGGTGCAATTTATAACACAATTAAACTTAACTGTTCCACTCCTTTGGCATTCATTAAACTAACAATACCTGTATGCCATTAGAAAGGTGTCTTCGGAGTTAATTACAAAAAACTTAAGTTACGTAAGTTGGCCCTTATAAAGGCAGGTGCACGCACGCACGGGCCCGGTGCGTTTAATGAGATTATAAATGCAATATGGCATCGTAAAAGGTTTTATTCCGGAATAAATTCATCGAACAATATGCGATAGCTGCATTATCAGCTGTTTTGCCATGATTTTTGATCACCTGCTTACTTGGAAATACATTACGCTTGTGGAATTAATAATGACCAATTACTATTACAGCTTTAAGTAAATATATGTAGAGTTGACATTCGATTGTTATTATATTAAAAAGTGTGGGTACTACCTATACACGGTTAATACTCTGCCTACCCCTTCGTGGACCCTTGTGTCTTGAACTATTACGTTATATAAGTAAAATCTAACTATGTTTTTATATAATGTATAAATTCTTAACAAAACCTACAAAACCATGTTTCGGAGTGATTATTGATAATTTTGTACACACACATCATCACGCCAAGTCCCTAACGGGGTAGGCAGAGAGTATAGAGCGCCAGTTCTCTCTAGGCTTACATACCTCTTTCGATTCGTCCACATTCATCAGTCTCTTCATACATGCTCGTCGGTTTCGAGTACTCTTAACGTTCCCGTCCTTCAGAGTCCGATCTATTTGATCCAGGTAGTTGGAACGTGGCCTTCCTCTGCCTCTTCTTGCACACACTTTTGCTTTGTATATCTGTTTTCAATCTTCTTCACTCATCCTTTCTATGCGTCCAAACCAACGTAACATGCCTTTCTTCATCTTTACAATCACGCCCTCATTCACGCCAGTTGATTTGCGAATCTCTTCATTGCGGATTCGATCTAATATCGTTACGCCGCACATTTTTCGAAGAGATCGCATCTCGACTGCATTCAAGCTATATTCATACTTCCTCTGACATACCCAGGATTCGCTGCCATACAATAAGGTAGGTACCAATATCGCGTCGTGGACAGCAACTCGAGCATTTTTGCTCAGACTTTTACTGCCCATCAACGCCGACATGGTTCCATTCACCTTATTTCCGGAAGTTATCCTTCTTTCAATATCTTTTTCATACTTTCCATCTCGTGTGAACATGCTTCCAAGATATACAAATTCATTCACTTGCTCTAGAATTTGCCCATTTACCGATATAACACACTCGGTCACTTGTTCATCTCTTTCGAATACCAGAAGCTTAGTCTTGCTGCCTAAACGCTGGCAAGACTAAACGCTGATAATTTTGTAATTTATTTATTATCTTTGGGGCTCTGGTAACTCTCTATAATCTTGGGGTAACTCTGTCTGTTACCTTTTCACGCCTAAACGACTGAACCGATTTAAATGAAATTTGGTACAGAGTTGTTCTATAGCCTAAAGAAGGATATAGGCTACTTTTTAATGCGAAAAAGGGTTGTAAGGCGTAGAAATAGGGGATGAAATTTTGTATGGAAGTTTCGTCATTTCTGAAGCTAGAAGCGTAAAACATATTTTTAGGCTCTTGATATGTGATACTTGATACATTAATATGACATTCAAAGTTTGTAAAAATTGTCTAGCCCTGCGCTACCGCGCTGCTATAGAAATAGCTGCCCAATTACATTTTTCCACGCGGACGAAGTCGCGGGCACAGCTAGTACTCTATAAAGTTAATGTATCATTATCCCGTGGTCGTGCTTTCACAGACGCCAGTTTCCTCAATTATTCTTTATCGTAAATATTGTTTTTCACGTACTCAGAATGCTACTGCAGAATATTAAAGTAAAACAGCTGAAAAAGTCTAATTTCTATCGGAGATTTCAGCCTACATGTATGTATACATAATTATAAACTTGTACGACTCAAATAAATAAAAAACATAGGTCTAATCAAATTCTATCCAATTTAAAGCACAAATGCATACTTAACTTATTCATTGTTATCACATGACAAAGCTAAGGCCAACAGCAGTCAGTCCCCACGCAAATCCAATGTATTGACAAACGCAAATCACATTCTGATTTGAGCGGACCACCAATCTTCTTGGCTCCTCGTTACTCATAGGTTTTGGTCCAAGCTCTAAGCTTAAACTTGGGTTTTGTACCTCTCAGTATACAGATTGGTTCTCATGTCTGGTACTCTGCTACTGTCACGCATGAATATATAATACTGGCTAAAACATTATACCGCCATAAGATATTTCCTAACACTAGAAAAGTATTACAATGTGCGTTGGCGCATGACACTTTTATTAACAGTCAAGTGTAAAGGAATTTAGATAGATTATTTTGTAGTAGCGACGTACGGTAGTTAATAATTGTAATAAATAAGAAACAAATTCATATTTGCATTTGCTATTACGTTGGTTTACAGTAAGGACACTTATTACTCTTTTGAATTATTATTCAATAATTTTTGAAGCTTTTTACCAGCGAATAAACAGTAGGCCTGCAGCAGTTCGTTTTTAAATATATATGTTTTCCTCACCAAGTATATCCATATAAACTTGATGGTTTTAAAATATATATACGATTTAAATACAAACGTATTTGAACCATATTCACATCGCGTCTATTGAATGAAAAAATATTTTTTCCGAATCGCTTTTCGCTCCTAACTTTTACTGCTACCCAATGCTTTGTGTGACCACCAATTGTAAGGACGAAACGGTGTCTGTCCAGACGAGTAAACTGATTGACAACAAACAAATAACGATGCTCTAACGAGTGGAAAAGTGTCAACGGGACACATACGCAGATTGCAGTGAAATGCGGTGAGAAATCTTGGCAAACAACTTTGTTTTTTTAATACCAAAGTAAGATTTGTCTCAGACTTTTTATTATTTGATATGTGATTATAAAACTAATTGGCATACTATTTCTTTTTTATTTATTTAAGGGGTTTTCTCGCACAGCGACTATGACACTCCGTGAGGACACCTGGATATAATTGGCATACTTACATACATACATACATATCATCACGCCAAGTCCCTAACGGGGTAGGTAGAGAGTATAGAGCGCCAGTTCTCTCTTGACTTACATACCTCTTTCGCTTCGTCCACATTCATCAGTCTCTTCATACATGCTCGTCGGTTTCGAGTACTCTTAACGTTCCCGTCCTTGAGGGTCCGATCGATTTGATCCAGGTAGTTGGAACGTGGCCTACTTAATTGGCATACTTAGATTTATTAATTATGTATGTTGCCTTTGAAAGCAATTCTACATGTGCTATAACGGTACATCTACCGTCAAATTTAAATCGTTAGCAAAATGAAGATGATGTTAAAATTTTCCCTAATTTTTTGCTGTAAGAGCTGTACAATATATGACTATATATACTCGTATCGTCACTAGTGAGCTACCGGTACGAATCTCACGCTAGAGTGACATACTTTAACAAGCATAATATGGTCTAAGGAATATTTGCTAACTGCAAAAAGATTTTATTTGTCTTCGGTTTGACAGTATTCATATATTTTTTACTTTTAAAAATGTCAGTATCTTTCTAATGTGACAGTCACAAAGAGGGAAAGCAGAAAAATAAGACTGCCAGCTCTCCCTAAACTTACATACTTCTTGGATACTGACCTGTTACCTCAATGTCATAGTTTCGACCAATTATTTTACAGTAACGAAACTTTCTTAAAGTATTTGTACGTTTGGCGTAATAATGGTATTTCCCACGAAGAAACCCTAGAACTAATATAAATTACTTCTCCTGTACTTAAACAGCTCCTTCAACTGGCCAGCATAAATAGTGCCCTACCGTCATTGCCGTACCTACCTATTGTGAATCGATCACATCATGCTATTGTACACGCTGCATTATTATTTCGCATTTCTGTACTTAACTAGCCGTCTAGTACTGACCGCTTTAATTCAGCGCTGACAGTAGAAAGATCTTTAGCTGAATGCCCGATCAATCAAGCGAGACGGGATAAGGAGAGGCCAATTTTGTGAATAGCCTTTATCTATTCAATGGTTTATACCAAATATTTTAATGTAAATTGCTTACAGTTATGCTGGACAATGGTTAGTATAGTTCTTTATGAGGTTAAGTCATCTCAGCTCGTCTTTATCTGCTTGACTTTTATCGAGAACATTATGTATTTTCCTTCAATGAATTAGCCTCAAGCCTTGATGGCTTTTAGCTCTGTTATTATAATATACATCTTTAATATACACCTTTACACAAAGATCTAGAAAGAGTAGACTGGGGCAAAATATAAACACGTTTATTTTGCCAGAGCTATATTAATATTCAAGTGTGAATTTGTATCTGTTTCACAGGCAAATGTATAAATCATAATATTTTGTATTTCATTTGTGATTTTCAAACACTGTACTTTATAGATTTATGCGACTTTTTACGTGGATTATGAAGTCATTGTTCTATAACAAAGATGATCCTAAAGTTCAAAGATCACATAAAGTGCCAGTTATGACATTAAGCTTCGCCGTGGAGTACCAAAATGTATTTCTCACGTTTGATCAAGGAACCGTGTCGTTTTGAAGACGATACCGACTCGGCTCACCAGACCGTAGCTTCACACGATGTGTGTGAACCTACGCTACACGAGATGAAAACCTTTGTATCAAATTCTCTCGGTATAATAATTTAATTAACAATATGTATTCTTTATGGTAGTTGTTGTTGCCTGCAAGATGATTCGTACGGATTTATAACAAGCTTGTTACGTCAACATTTCTTGAAAATGTTGACGTCTGACTATTAAGTATTTCTTTGATCTGTCAGATACGTACACATGTGTACATATTTATGCCTTTCCACAGGGTTCTCCGAGATAAGAACAGAGGTGTACCAACACCCTCTTTTCTTGCAACATTCCAATATTTATAATATGATAGCCATGCATGAATTTCACCTCTTGCAAAGTATTGATATGTAAATTAAATCTTTAACTACCCCTATTTAAAAGGGACCTAATATTGAAAAAGGAAACCGGGGAGTTTATTTCGCTGTATCTTCTCCTGACAGGTTTTGTTTTCTTGGTAACGGTGTCAATTGTAGCTTTATTATGTGATGATATACGTCTTTGAATTTCATCTCAAACGTTTGCAGATCTCTGTATTATGTTTTCTTTCCCTATAAGCTTAATGGGGTAATAAATCACTGTAATTCAGTACTTGGCTAGGGCCACCAGGGCTTGCGTTACTGTCGACTACTATAAAAACGCGGCCATCGCGGGTTAACATGTTTTGTTTTCGTGATTTGGTGCTTTAGATAATGTTTAAAAATGAGCAAAAAATGTATCTGTATATTAGGTATGAAGTAAATAAATATTTAAACAATATAATATAATATTAACATACAATAGACATGACGTGATAAAAACAGCAATTGTTCTCGTGTCATTTAGTTATTTAAATGTTGTTAAATATTTCGTATCTCCCTCATCAGTATAAATATTATAGTAAGTATGATCACTATTTCATTACTATTACGTCAATCTTAATATTATTTAAAAGAACATATTTATACATAATATGTTTCTCTAAAACACATCAAACAACATTTACATATAATAACATAGTACAAAGGTTGACAAAAAACTTCGCGAATTACAACATAATTACAATTGATGTTTTCAATAAAATTTTCTTAAAAGATTGACCCCATACATCGACAAGTTGGTCACACTCCGTGGGCACACAACTGGTTCCCACGTTGACCTGACCTGTAATTTATTGGCCCAGGACCTAAGGAAACTACCTGTGACCGCAGGTGCGCCTTAAGAAACCAGGGATGTGTCAAATATATTCATAAATGATGTACAGTTGAGTTTCGTTCAGTTATTTTGTGACGTAGAGAAATTTGTGTAAATGGATAAAATTGAATAATTTCCTTTGGCTCTTTATTGATACAGCTCGAATTAAAATACATTGTATTTTTCTTATTTAGTCAAGTTAGCGAATGCACAATGACGGTCAAATGACGCCAGTGTTAGTAACAGTATAAATTAAAAAATATATTTAAAGAAACTGATACATATATAAATCTATCGGCTTACGGTGAGCCTGCAAATCCTTAAAAAAATCCTTTAGTCAGTTGTGCTTGAGAAACGGCAATGACCTCCCCATCTGCCATGTTGGCACCTAAATATAACTGGTGAAGATAGGGTGTTGTAACCTCTGCCTGCTCCTTCGTGGCCTCCATAGATCAGTTCCTAATTTTTTTCTTAAGTACGCGATAGTCAAATTACCGTAAAAAAAATAAGAGTATACAAATAGTAGGCAAACTGTCTCATGCTCTAAAGAAATATTTAAAAAAGTCCAAGATATAGCTGTCAACCCTGGGGCACTCATCGTGTGCACTGTTGTGTGATTTTCTTAAGTCGCGGACACATGAGGTCATAGTTAAGTAAAAACTAAGGTGGGGCGTCATGGGAAACGAGCACGGTAACACCACCATGTAATGTGCATAGCTTCACCGAACCGTATCGGTCGGCATTATCGTCACTTATTGGAGAGCTATTAAGATTTTAACTTTGATTTATAGCGGTGCTATAACAAACTCATATTTTGATAAAAAAAGTTTATGAATATATCCTTGTGTAAAGTATGTTCGCAATTCAATTATTTTTGTTAGTATACGAAATAATAGTCTCTCTTCTCTTCTTTATCTTATTTATAATAGTAATAATATGTACATCCTCACGCCTCCCCATAAGGGTCACCGAAGGGATAGGAAGAGGTGTGTAGTACCCACAACTCACTTGCCGCCAGAGATATATTTTAGGTGCCACCATGACAGATGGCGAGTCAAGCACGATTATACATACATACATATCACCATGCCGAGTCCCTAACGAGGTAGGCAGAGAGTATAGAGCGCCAGTTCTCTCTTGACTTATACATACGCCTTTCAATTGCTTCTCAGACGTATACAGGTTTCTTCTGGATGTATTTCCTCACAGTAAAGCTCGTGGCGTGAGTCATTACACTTAAGTTCGGAAAAAAAATAGTTCAGTCGGGATTCGAACTTGCGATCTTTGTGTCGCAACTCGAACCACGTCCTTTTTCTAATTAAGTAAGTAAGCAATTTTGCGATTTGAAATGCGTCATTAACCCATCGATATGCGTAAAAATATTATAAGTATTTCAGAACTATGGTAGTATAATGAAAATAGCTGTAATTACGTAACGATTGCGGGAATTGATCGCAATACAGTCACGCTACATTCAATGTGACAGATAACAATGCCACCCTCACGCCATCGTGCCATGAAAAGGATATAGCTTGGAGTATGTGAATTATCATTACAAGAAAAAATCTAATGGCACCCATTGTCTTCATCAAGGATAACGCGTTTTTATTATGAGTTTCACAAACCGTTGTATGGTGTGTACATTTCCGTAATTGCGAACTCACAATGGGTGATGTTGCTAGCTTGAGTATTGATCTTGACTTTGAATTATTGTAAGTGACAAAGACATGCTAACTTTGGTGTTTTTTTTTATACAACAAGAGTGGCAAAGAAGCATACGGCCCACCTGATGGGAAACGGTTACCGTAGCCTATTTACGCTCACGATACCAAAGTATCACTTGCGCGTTGCCACTCTGTGTTCGGAGAGTTATAGTGTGTTGGCAGCAGAAGGTTTAATCCCTCTGCTTCCAACACAATGTAACAATCCTCCCCCCTCCCCAAGGAGCTCATTACTGGAAACTTTATTCACCAGGTAGAAATACAACACAATAAATTGTGTTATTTGGCTACGGACTTCTATAAGGTGGAGGTCCTGCCTCAGTCGGGCAGCTCCAAATTCGAACTGGAAATCCGTTATGCCCTACCTCTCTTTTATGTTGGTATTATGGTGTTAATGCTGCTTGCTCTATTGTAAAGAACACCGTAGTCTCGAAAGAAATGTGCTGTTAATCTAGCAGGCTGTCTGTACATAAAATGCTAATGACCCTAAGCTACTACAACCGCTTCGTACAAGGGTCCCCGAATGGTAGAGGTAGTACCCGCCCACTTACCGCCGAAGATATATTTTTCACTGACCAGCACGACACGTCTTTTGAATTTCTTCTTAAACGTCTGCAAGTTATCTCTCGATGTTTTCCTACACTGTAAAGCCAGTGGTGTGACTAGCCACTGTACTTAAAGCTTAAAAAATATTACAGTCGGGATTAGAACTTGCTATCTTTGTGTTGCAACTACTCGAACCACAGCTTCAATACGGCTTATGACATATAATTACGCAATATTTTTTTTATTTTAACAACTATTGTTATTGAAATTTAGTGAAACTATTG
Organism: Drepana arcuata; assembly: GCA_016069955.1. Classification (NCBI taxonomy): domain Eukaryota; kingdom Metazoa; phylum Arthropoda; class Insecta; order Lepidoptera; family Drepanidae; genus Drepana; species Drepana arcuata. Next base: position 22,810 of record JACCPG010006547.1, on the reverse strand, counting down.
TTTCCAGTTCAAACCCAGGGCGGACTACTAGTATTCAATAAGGCATTTCCACAAACCGCCTGACGAAGCAACCTACGACCCGTTCCCACGACCACGGTCCAAGACACAAGACTTTTCCGCCCCGCTGACCACTGGTACGGAACTACATCTTTGTGTGAATTACATATGTGTTCGGTAGCTCACACGATAGCAAATACTTATTTGAAAATATTATTTGCTCGTACGACTAGTTATGTCCAGCGATTTTACCCGCTTTAAATCTGATTATGGCGGTGGTACTTTTTCTTGTATAAAACATATTCTTTATATACCTGGGTAAAGCATATTTTATCAATTAACTTATTTGCGAAAATAAATTGATATTTGACATTTTTGCATATCATTAACTTGATGATCGAAATTAGTATTTTTTTCAACATTGCCATGAGCATAAACATTATAATATATAGAGCATAATAAAAAATGAGCCGTGGTGGCCGAGGGGTTCGAGCAGTTGCCTGCGACGCAAAGGTCGCAAGTTCGAATCCCGACTGTACCAATGAGTTTTTCTGAACTTAAGTACAGTGATTAGTCACACCACGAGCTTTACGGTGAAGGAAAACATCGAGAGGAAACCTGCATACGTCTGAGAAGAAATTCAAAGGCGTATGTATGGTCGTGCTTGAGTAACGGCGATGGACTCGCCATCTGTCACGTTGGCACCTAATATACCTCTGGCGGAAAGTGGGTGTGTGGGTATTACCTATACACCTCTGCCTACCCCTTCGGGGACCCTTGTGGGAAGGCGTGAGGATGATCGAAATTAGTATTTTTTTCAACATTGCCATGAGCATAAATATTAAAGACATGTTTAACATTTTAAATGCTGTGTATTAGTAGGATGAACACCTGTATAATATGTGAACACATACCTTTATATGTGTCATTCGATGGTAGTACAAATTGGAGCTGGCAGTGAACCGCTTCCCGCAATGCTGGCATTGGTGAGGTTTTTCTCCGGAGTGAATGCGTCTGTGTGTATTGAGGCTACTCGATGTGCTGAAGCCTTTATTGCATACCATGCATACGTGTGGTTTCTCTCCTGTACACAAGCAAAATTTGCATTGTTATTTAGATAAAATTTGAAATGCTTTTCAATACTTTCGTGAAATTGCGTTCAAACAAGGAACCCGTCCATTTGTTATACCGCTCACATACAGATCCATACCTCATAAATGTAAAGTCATCAACGTACTGTTCCTATTCGTGTATTTTAGAGCAGTTTGATTGATAAAATAATGAAAAAATATTGAATTGAAAATAATTTTAGATCAGGCTGTACATTCTTGAGCGTTTATTTGCATAAATCATGTTTATTCTTTTCTTTTAATAAATATAACTAAGTAACTATTTCCTAGTACATAGTTTTATTTAATAAAAGAAAATGTCTCGACGCGATGAAATAATTCCTATATTTGGCTGAGTACATTATTATTATATTAGCACCCGCGTGATAGAACTCTAAATATATACATATATTTTTTATTGAAAAAAAAAATCGCGCAGTTACCGACATTTCTTACTTCTATTTCGTTCGGAGAATAATTAAAAGTAGATATCACCAAAGTTGTAAAATGCGGTGATTAAAATAGAATGTTACCTAAAAAATACAAGTTTCTTTTATTACACGCAAATTATATAATTTGTTTAATTTATGTGCAAACTTGAGAAGCTAATTTGATTCACTTATAATTATTTACGTTTGACTTTATATAAAATATGTTTATATATATGCTTTAAGTAAAATTTGTTAGCCGTGCTTTTTATGCTAAAATCAGTAAATGAATAAAAAACTATATACATTACCAGTCAAATTTCATTATTCAAGCATAATAATATAATTTTATTGATTGTGATTACAGGTATGTGAGTATTAGGTAAAAAGATGTTGAATAACGTTCCAATCTACATAGAACTCGGCCTAATTATACGATTTTAATACGTTTTTTGTGTATAAAAAGGATATTTAAATAAGTTTCTCTACGGATTGTGGGAATAAAACATATGGTAGCAGTGTAATTAGTCGTGGCAATGATATCTGGACTCAATTATAGCCATTTCGGTAACTACATTTTGTATAAATAAGATTAAATTTCAAAATAATAAGGTAATAAAATTTATACATTTTACATTGAATCTGTAATTAAGGGAGCCATGAAGTAATTGGTGTGAACATATTTTACGTTGGTTTTGATACATAAGAAGGATGGCTGGCAAAAGGATGACCAAAACAGAGATACAAACCAAATAATTCTGATTGAAAAAGTTACGGAAGACCACGCATACGTTAAATCTAGGTAGTCACCTGGATTTAACATATCGGACAATCAAGGTGGAAACGTTACGAGTACTCGAAACGGGCGATCAGGTTGGATAAATATAGATGAAGTGAAAATGACCAGCAAGTATAGAGAATACTGGCACTTTATCCTCTCTGCCTACCTTGTAAGGAATAGGCTTATGACACCCTTACCTGTATGAGTTCGCATGTGCCTTTTCAATAGCGAAGGCCTATCGAAGGCCTTCCCACACACTTCGCAGGGCAGTAAAGCCCTTTCAGACTTCGCTGGTCTTCTTTGGATCTTGGGGGTCATATCCAAGAGTTCGTTCGACGACCCGGCTGATGATGACGTCAGGGAATCCCCAGATACTGATTTGTGTTCATCTTCGTTTCCAGATGGTGGAGAGATCGGTAGAAGGACTCTTGATAGAAGCGATGTTGATAAGTCTAAAGGTGAATCTGTGAAATAAGACATACTAGTTAAATTAAAAAAAAAAACCTAAATATACATTATAGGAGTCAGATGAAACTAAATACATAACGAGTAAAATTCCGTATTAGATATTTTTTGAAGAAAAATATCAACTAATAATCAAATAACAACGCTTAAGATGGTTAGCTCATATCTACAGATAGGATTCGAACTTGCAATCTTTGTTGCAACTGCTCGAACAACTCGGCCAGCTCGGCTTTTAATTATAACAATAAATAATAATAATAATTGAAACTCAACAGCACAAAACCGTAACTAATGAACCAATTTTATTGATAACCATTAATAAAGTCTAGACATCTCTAAGTCTAGTCACATTTATATGAAACAAGTCTTCAAAGTTCCTTCTTAATTGGTGTTCCAAATTTCATTTTAATTCTGACTTTTTAACATTACTTGATACGCCAGTTTCCGTGGCATTTGTTTAATTACATTTTAATTGGATTTCCTACATTAAATAAATTCACAAATTATATTTTAAGAACTAAAACCTATTCAAATAATTCCTTAATTGAAGGGAATCACTAATAGTAAGAAATATGCCGTCTAACTGCGAAGGTTACAGGTACTCGCTTTAAGCTAAGATTTGTGTGATGAACGACTATTTTTTGTGGATTCCATCCTTACTAATATTATAAATGTGAATGTAAGTTTGTTTGTTACGCTTTCACGTAAAAACTACTTAACCAATCATCATTAAACTTTGTACACATATTCTTGAAGGTATCAGAAGTAACATAGGATACTTATTAAAAAAAAAACGATAGATCAAAAAGCCATCCACGCCGACGAAGTCGCGGGCACAGCTAGTATTTATATAACTATGTATATCTTTGTATATATATATTTCTTCTGTGCGTGTGTATGTCAGTGAACTACAACTAAACGGCTGGACCGATTTCAATGAAATTTTCTTTGTGCCTTCAGACGAATTCGAGAATGGTTTATTCGCAATTGGAATTGGCGATTGGACCCGATTCGGTAAATTTATTTTTTTCAGCCGATATATATATATATATATATATATATATATATATATATATATATATATAGTTCTATATAAAGAGCCGTGGTGGCCGAGTGGTTCGAGCAGTTGCCTGCGACGCAAAGGTCGCAAGTTCGAATCCCGACTGTACCAATGAGTTTTTCTAAAAACTTAAGTACAGTGATTAGTCACACCACGAGCTTTACGGTGAAGGAAAACATCGGGAGGAAACCTGCATACGTCTGAGCAGAAATTCAAATGCGTATGTATAGTCGTGCTTGAGTAACGGCGATGGACTCGCCATCTGTCACGTTGGCTCCTAATATACCTCTGGCGGAAAGTGGGTGTGTGGGTATTACCTATACACCTCTGCCTACCTCTTCGGGGACCCTTGTGGGAAGGCGTGAGGATATATTATTATTATTATTATTATATAGTTCTAGCTATACAATTTCAATCAATAGCATCTTGCCATAAATTGCGTGTATGCGGCAAAGAGTCGGTAGATCGAGCGGATTAATTAGTTGCGGCGTGTTTCTGTTCTAGATCTCCAGATAGTTATATTTCGTTATTCGTCTTCAGGATAGGTATATTTCAAGATTGTATGATAGTGAATACTCGATATGGCGTGGCGAACAGACAGATGTTAGGGCGATTGTATCTTGCGCTAGTTGGCTGTCTGCGCTTAGCTTTGCCTACTTTATTCGTCGAGTGGTCAATAACCGTATTGGATGGTAATCTATAGGTACATGACTGTTCGGATGCACCGATATTGACGGTCAAACTTTAAGAGGCACATCGCCTAGACATTTTTTGATATCATATGTAAATAGACAACGATTGGATCAGACCGAATGCCGGCTTAGGCAAAGCCGATTTGCTTATCAAATCGCAGGCAACATTACTGACTTACAAAGGTAACGTTTATATTAACAGGAATATTATTCGTAACTTTACAAGCTTACTTACTTACTTACTATATATTTCAAGTATGCACAATTTTAAATGGTTTACTTTAAATGCCTACTTAAAGGAATAAATTGTTGACGATTATATTGTAAAATTTTACTGTAGATCTAAACTAAAAACTATCTCATTTCTTTACGTATTTAACCGTCCGTATAAAGTCACTATAAAAAAGTTGTATTTTTAAGGTTATTAAATTTTTTATTTTTTATTATATTAAAACTTATTCGACCAACCCTGTACAATTTTCCACTTGAGAAAAAAATACACATAATATTTCCAAATAGTATTTGACTTATAAAGACGGTGTGTCAGTATGCCCTTGCAATATTTGATTAACAGAATAAGTATTAGCGTAGGATTTTTTTCTTACGAACGAACCAAATTCATAACTTTCTTTAAGCCGGTGAGATCAAAGAAACAGACTATCGCAAATGACCCAATGGAGACACCACGGAGCGGCATCCTTTGATGTGCACGCACGCTACTACACAATCGCAAAATGCGAATATTATCAGAAATCCTCCCCCGATATTGGTATTGCCATGTTATTTCACACGGTAATGCAAAATAAGCTTAGTAAATTATGCAAATGGATTATTGCTTCAACGAAAATGGTATAGTGTACATTTGAATCCTACTAATTCAATATTATATATGCAAATTTTTGTGAGGATCTTTGTTCCTGTTTCACGTATAAACTGCTCAACGGAACTGTATGAAATTAGGCACAGAAATACATTATGAGCCGCATTTACGCATAGAATGATTTAGTCTTGAAGAAAAATCAGCAACCAACTTTTATTTTATTTTTATATACTTTTTAAATTTCATTATATACAATCTAATTTAGCACCGAGTGGTTCATCGAAAAACATCGAGAGGAAACCTGCATACGCCTGAGAAGAAATTCAAAGGCGTATGTATAGTCGTGCTGGAGTAACGGCGATGGACTCGCCATCTGTCACGTTGGCACCTAATATACCTCTGGCGGAAAGTGGGTGTGTGGGTATTACCTATACACCTCTGCCTACCCCTTTGGGAACCCTTGTGGGAAGGCGTGAGGATATATATATATATATAATTTAACACGGACGTCGATTATCTGGTAACGGGCATAGCTACTCTATATATATATATATAGTCATAGTCAAACATATCTTACCTTCTAATATAGAGTCCATAGTTTGTCTGTACAGATTGTTCCTCATTCTTACAAAAAACATCTCCTCAGGTCGTTCAGGAAGGTAATAGACCACCAGTTCTGTGTGTGCCGATACAGCCTTCACAGCCTCGTAGACAGGTTCACCTTTTACTTTTGTACAAACTAAATTTACCTACGGAATAATCAATATGATAGACACAGCTATTGTAAACCGACTGAAAGAAAGTTCATATAATGTAAAAGTACATTTTGATAATGTTCTAACTATACACAGGCAATTTTAAGTATTTTGGGAGAGTATAAACTGACATTATATCTTTACCACTTCGCTTAGGAATCCCCGAAGGGAGTGATCGAGGTTACCTTTTATTTATAAAAAGTTATTGACAATCGGGATTCAAAATAGCAAAATTTGTGTTGCAGGTAACTCGAACAATTCGGCCTCCACGGCTTTAGCCTATGAGTATTTCCTAAAAAAATATAACATAATAAAATTAATGGAGCATGTAAAATACTTACTTGTGGTCCATAGTTTTCTGACACTCGTAAAAACCGAACCCAATTGCAGTGTCGAGCTTGAATACCCCCCGAAGTGCAAACCTCGTCAAAGAGACCAAAGCGATGTCGAACCTGCCAACAAAGATTCTATTAAGGATAATGCATTGAATAAACATTGAAAGCAAATTCACTTGATTTCAGTTAGAAACGAAATTGTCGCAAATTAAATCACATGGTAGAATTTTATTTCAGTAAAATAATCGTAATTTTTAGGAACGTAAAATCGTTGATGTTTTAATTATTATAATAAAATTTTTATTCTATATTTCAATATGAAGCTTTAAGAATTTCATGGGATAGTGGATATTTCATGCACTCTTTTAAATTCACATTTAATATACAATATACGAGCCGTAATGGCCGAGAGATTCTGTACTGTACTGTACCAATTCGTTTTTCTTAACTTAAGTACTGTGATTAGTCACACCACGAGCTTTACGGTGAAGGAAAACATCAGTATACGTATAGTAGTGCTTGAGAAACGGCGGTGGACTCGCCATCTGTCACGTAGACAAATAAAATATATCTCTGCCGGAAAGTTGGTGTACGGCTTCTCAATTGAGTTCCTAAAGGGGTATGCAGGGGTAAACACGAATGGTGCTCAGACAGACATAGGTGCTAAGGTAGCAGACGCCTTGAATTTCCTCCATTTCCTTATATGTACATCATCACAAATTTAAGAGCTGGGCTCTTGTCGGCGTCTCTGATGCAGTCCCCTCCATTCGCTTCCGTCCAGCGCAACCTCCTTGACCTAATACGTCATGGGAGACATTTTTTCTTTGATCTGACCCATGTATGTTAATCTTGGTCTTCCTCTTCCTCTCTACCTTTCCTTCTAAGATGCTTCTAAAGAAGCTATCATGTCGTATAAGGTGGCCTATCATCTTTCCTATTCTATTCTCGACTGTTTCCAGCAGTGTGTACTTGAGTGTTTCTCCTTCAAGGCATATGTATATGTATGTATGTAGCCTACTACGGCTACATACGGGTTTCTGATGTTATTCTTCACCGTAAAGCTCGTGGCAAGGTGACTGTGTTTATCAATATTTTATAAATGTCTGTCAATTCAGAATTACCTAATATTTTAAGGTATAATTATATTCCACTTTAAAAGTACCTACATTCAATGTTTACTTAATCTTTGCCTGGCAGCTTTCAACCAACCGCCAACTGAGGTTACGCATAACGACGTGAAAATTACTCGTACAGCAAATATGGACGAGTGAAGCGAGTACCGAGCCGCAAGATTCAATCCTGTACGCAATTAATGGTCGAGGTACAGTACTTTGATATTATGATACTATACGAGTTCGCTGGATGAATAAAAAATCAGATTAATTATTAATTATCTGGATTGAGTTGCATCTGCAACTCGGTACTAATGGTGTTTTAAATCTCTAAGACTAAAAAAAACATTATCAGAATTCTTACACGAAGGACATCGATAGACACGTCTTCTATAATGTTAACCTCCCATAAAAAGTGGATTTAAAAACATCGGCCCTTTGAAAGGCTTTGTTGGAAAGAAAAATATTATGAAATATATACATATAGGTAGATAAATTAAGTACCGAAAAGAATTTCAGATCAGTAAGGTAATGGTATGTTACATGGGTAAACTACATCTCTGTATGTGCATCACTGACTTTCGATATTCATCTCTATGTTGATGTTTCCAAAGACGGTATTTGGGTATTGGACACTTAAAATTAGATCAAAGGTCCAAGCCGAAACCGACCCGAATATTATATTCGTTAACGCTATATAATCTTAGATATCCTCACGCCTTCCCACAAGGGTCCCCGAAGGGGTAGGCAGAGGTGTATGGGTAATACCCACACACCCACTTTCCGCCAGAGGTATATTAGGTGCCAACGTGACAGATGGCGAGTCCATCGCCGTTACTCAAGCACGTCCATACATACGCCTTTGAATTTCTTCTCAGACGTATGCAGGTTTCCTCTCGATGTTTTCCTTCACCGTAAAGCTCGTGGTGTGACTAATCACTGTACTTAAGTTCAGAAAAACTCATTGGTACAGTCGGGATTAGAACTTGCAATCTTTGTGTCGCAGGCAACTGCTCGAACCACTCGGCCACCACGGCTATATAATCTTATAGTCTTAATTGTGTAAGGCGTAAAGTCTAAATCTGTTGCACCTGTGCAGGCAGACTAATCGGTAGCAGTGAATTACCATAACGGTGGTAGTATGAATAGTTCACGGTCAGATCCTGTATAGTCAATTAATTAACGAATATTAGAATCAAATAAATGTCATAGTAGAGCCAAAATACATTAATTAGCAGCTAAATACCTGTGTTTGTGATAAAATGTAAATAAAATATTTATGCATGAGCCATCCATTTATCGTTTGCGGTTGTATTCTTAAGAAAAGTCAACGATTTTCTAACCACCGGTAATATATCATAAAAATTAAGGCGTTACATTATGTGACTAATGCATGTCAATTTTTTTGTTCTTTCATGTCGTTGAGAATCTGAAGCTGGTCGCCTCATATCAATTTAAAGACCTCAAGATTAATAATAAACAATTTAAAAAAAAAATGTATATATATATATAGTAGGAAAATAATTACACGACCTTGGGTTTAAAAAATATTCAGAGGTGATTGGGATAAACGGTGGTTCTCGACCGCTGATAGATCGACTTCGAATTTCAACCCGAGCTCAAAAAATTGGACTAGCCAAACAATACTTTGCAACGTTGCCTCGACTTAAGCAAATTGTTTTGATACTGGCTAATATCCATTACCGTGTATCTTCCTAGCATATCTTACTCTTATTTTTCTCACGCTTTTAGCAATGACGTCAAACCACCCATAAAAGTTGAAACAAAAAAGGCTCAAATTAGTTTACATTACACTCTTAAAAGCCTCATGTTAGCCAATTAAACTAAACCAAGGATGCACTAAAACCATATTGAGAGTAATAAAATCTCAGGCTAGCCCTTAAGAACTCCATATATTCATCACATTTGGTTCAAAGATAAAACAATGGCAAGGCGATAATCAAAATAGGAGACTTAATAAAAATAAATAAACAAGTTAATCCAATTAGCTTTTTCTGAGCGTAGTGATCACACAATTAATTTATCCATGAAGGAAAAGCATCGTTAGAAAGCCTTATAAAGCATAATATATCCTTGAAGAAGAAAGAAGAAAATCAAAGAAGTAATTTTATGTAGATACTTACTACTATTATTATTATTATTATACTTCTTTGATTTCAAAGGAAATAAGAAAACATCATTTTGGAAACAACAGCGAATTATGACACTTCCGGCGAAAGGCAATTGTTGATAGGAATAAGAAAATTCATACATACATATAATCACGCCTCTTTCCCGTAGGGGTAGGCAGAGACTTCTTTCCACTTGCTACGATTCTTACATACTTCTTTCGCTTCGTCCACTTTCATTATTCTCTTCATACATGCTCTAAAAACCTAAACTTATTTTCAATAAAAAATACCCTTTGCAGTTTTGTCCTGATAAATGTAGACCGTCCCAAACTCTTCGTAGACTTTTTGTTTCACATTTGGCCATAAATCAAGTCCCGTTATACGAGTCCCGAATATATTATATCGCGACGCCGGTCTGGACTTCTTTGAGGGTGTTTTTGCTTGGGTGACGCACGACCACTAAGGAGCTATGAATTGTATGGGGAATCTTGACACTAGGAGACTTCAAGTGGTAGGGAATTATTACAATATAGTTATAATACTCTTAACATCTAAAATAAACTAAAGGTTAGAGCAAATGTGAATAGTAACTACCTAATGGTTAAAATATCATTTTATAATATAATATAACACAGCCATGGTGGCCGAGTGGTTCGAGCAGTTGCCTGCGACGCAAAGGTCGCAAGTTCGAATCCCGACTGTACCAATGAGTTTTTCTAAAACTTAAGTACACTGATTAGTCACACCACCAGCTGAACGGTGAAGGAAAACATCGAGAGGAAACCTGCATACGTCTGAGAAGAAATTCAAAAAGGCGTATGTATAGTCGTGCTTGAGTAACGGCGTTGGACTCGCCATCAGTCACGTTGGCACCTAATATACCTCTAGCGGAAAGTGGGTGTGTGGGTATTACCTATACACCTCTGCCTACCCCTTCGGGGACCCTTGTGGGAAGGCGTGAGGATATATTATATAATATAATAAACAGTGCAAAATAGAATAAATAATAAGAAAAAATATATTTTTAAGTAAAATCAAAGTGTAACGTAGTTAGAACTAACTCAAAAGAAGTGAAATGTCTTACTTCTGGATGGTATTCATAATAAGCTAAATCCACAAATTATAGGCCTTTTTTTTTTTTTCTACCTACTGCTCCAAATATGGGTTTTAATCTCACACTTTTTTTTCACTAATTACTTTGTTCCATTTCTATTTATCACCAGCTTCCCTTCTCCAAGGTGTTCTCATGAATGAAGTATGACTAAAACATGTTTACCCACCTATAAACGAGTTAGGGACCATTCATCACGCTCATTAATATTAATAATAATAAAATCACTAACGGTTAAAATAAGAGCTTAACGCCTATCGATGCGAGCCGTTGCATTATTTTCTCCCAACTACTATAAATCTCCGACATGGTTATAAAATATGATGAACGCTGCACACGTTTATTAGGCCAACTTAAAATTCCGTACGTCGAATAAGACTGGAGAATCGATCCGAATTCATTACGAGTGCCGCAATCGATTCAATATCGATTTTTAATCAATCTCCTAAATGGTCCCTATCAAATTTAATTGACGTCCATCGTGAGGGACTTAAAATGCGTTCGTGCTTCGTTCGACTATATCTATACGAAACAATTATTGAGACATTTGAGACGTATGTAATGAGAATCAGCCCAATTACGAAGAATTTTGTTATTCCGCTTTTTGTGAATATGTGAATACTAAGAATGTGTTAGTTGTAATTGAAACGTCTGAAAATGGGCTTGAATTGCAACTTGTTCGGTTTCAGTTTAGTTGTTAAATACACGCCGTTCATTAATTAGGCAACATCAAGGCACTAATTAAGATTTCATTTGTTTTTAAGCCGATGACGTCGGGTGCTTTGTTTGTAAATCTGGGTTGTTGTAATTCATTAATAATAAGGTACGTATACTGAATACGCACTTTTATAAGATAGTACATTTTTATACATACATACATACATATCATCACGCCAAGTCCCTAACGGGGTAGGCAGAGAGTATAGAGCGCCAGTTCTCTCTAGACTTACATACCTCTTTCGCTTCGTCCACATTCATCAGTCTCTTCATACATGCTCGTCGGTTTCGAGTACTCTTAACGTTCCCGTCCTTCAGAGTCCGACCTATTTTATCCAGGTAGTTGGAACGTGGCCTTCCTCTGCCTCTTCTTGCACACACTTTTGCTTTGTATATCTGTTTCGTCAATCTTTCTTCACTCATCCTTTCTATGTGTCCAAACCAACGTAACATGCCTTTCTTCATCTTTACAATCACGCCCTCATTCACGCCAGTTGATTTGCGAATCTCTTCATTGCGGATTCGATCGGATTTTTATACATTGTCTAAATATGTTTTTAGGGTATTAAAATACATAAAGGTTGGATCCTAAAACGTCAGGCGAGGAGATACTGCGATTTGTGAAGGAAACAAAGTTTTGGTGCAAAGACCCGTCACCGATGCTGCTACACTTGCAGCGACTTGAGTCTGCGAGAGAAACGAACTTCAAATCGTACGTCCTCAAGGTGCCTGCAAAGCATCGGCAGGAATTGTGTACCGGCGTTATAGGGATACGCGCAAGAGCGGAAAACCCTGAAGATATTTACTAATTATGTATGTCTTTAAAGTGTTTATTGTAAACAAGTTTGTATATATCTTAGGTTAAGGTATATATTTATGGGCCCTATATCTGTACGTGTACTTTTATTGTGTTGCCTGAAATAAATTAATTAATAAATAATAATAAAATAAATAAACAACAGATATAAATAATACGAGAGAGGTGTATATGTAGTGTCTAAACACACACTTTCCACCAGAGAGGTATTTTTGGTGCCAACGTCGATGTCGAGTCATCGTCATTACTCAAGCCCAACAATAAGCATTTCAATCTTGTGGTTTTCCTTCACAGTTATATAAATAGCAATTAATGTAATTTCTTTCGCTATTACCAAATTTTGACTAAAAGGACCTAAAAATCCAAAAAAGACTAAAATTCTATATAATCCATTATACAGTATTGAGGAAAGGTATGGTTTTACCAATTCGACGATATGAACTGTCATTCAACATAAAGGATTATTAGACCAGAAACCAAGTTTAATACGAATAAAATAATAAGAAGCTTCTTTGCGGTAATAAATCAAACACAGGGCAATTTATTTCCAGCAACGTCGAATAGTCAAATCCTCAGTTGGACAGATGGCATAAATCATAATTTCCCTATCACATTACGAACACTTGTGCTCCTTACAGCGCGTGTGCTGGCAGCGATCACGATCTGGCACAGAAGCGGCGCAAGAGAGCTCCCCGAGGCGTCAAATCGTTCACTGTGCGTGCACGCTTCCCATTGCGGACCGTTCACATCGCAAGACGAGAAGCCACAAGAAGCCAGATTATGTTGACACAGCCACTAAAGTAGATTGTCTCTCAAATGTACGGCTGCTCGGTAAACATAAATAAAAAAACATGCAGTGGGTTATATAACCTTCTCGTTTTTTGAATTCGGTTAATGAGAGAAGATAATCGATTTAAAAATAATCCTCGAATTATTTTTATTATCGTACAGAAATATTCGGCCCCATCCGGAATTGAATACGCTACCCCAAATTTTACTACAAAAAACTCAGATAACGTCATCAGACTCAGATAAGGTCATACGTCTCGTTCTTCACAATAATAGTAATGCTTAAAAAGAACTTTGGCAAAAACATGATAATAAAATAATATTAAAATATATCTCTTGCGGAAAGTGTGTGGGTATTGCCTATACACCTCTGCCTACACCTTCGGGGACGCTTGTGAGGATATATTATTTATTATTATTAAGTTATATATACTCCAACCAAGTAAACTTTTAAAAAATATTGCAGCTTTCCAGTTCCCATTTTTTTCGCTATTGATGGGTAATAATTGTCACGTGATACGTGAAACAGAAAGAAATATATTGATCTGAAGTAAAAAGATCATGGTTGATCGTCGACTATTTACTAAATTCATTTATTTAGTATTTTATTAAGTATGTAACTACTTCTTCCCATGGTCAGTGTACAGTCCATCTTAACAGAACAAATAGATCTAAGACACAGACAGCCGCCTTCTGAGTCCGCTCGACTGAACCCTTATCTAACGAGTTTCATTCAGTTTAGCTAAATTAAATGTGATATATTCCAAGTCGTTGTTAAGGCAGCTTTATTTTAATATCGCCCTATGAATGCAAATTAATGATTGACCTGTACCATTTCTCGAGCAAAACTATTTTGCGGTTATGTACCTACTTGGCATCTTATCTTGGTTTTAAAAGCGCTCTTATTTACATACTTTAGTTTTTTGTACAATACTTTAGTTTCTTTGTACAAAATTTCGTTGTTACAAAGGTGTGGGTCACTCTTAAAGTTTGAAGTAAGTTTTATGGGTGCGTGGAATGCTCGCCGTATAGACGTAGCATATAGACGTGCATCTGATGATTTCATGGGAAATAATACATTGATATTGTGTTTTTAAATAGTGTATATAAGGACAATATATAAGTGATATGAAAGGACGGGGGGGGGGGGAGTGTTTAATTTATTGTTAGAGTACCCACTTGACAAAAACAAAACAGTTGATAAGCCATAGTTCACGTAAACAAACAAGGTGACGAATGATATAGGTGGGCGGTTAATTGTATCTGTGTATATTGCAATATATTTTGTACCTATACTAGGTACAAAATATATTGCAAAAAGTTTCTTCTTGTAAATCCCCACAACATTTCTGACTTTGGTAACTGGTAATTTATTTGGGCAAGTGTTAATGTGACAGATGGCGAATCTGTTGGCGAATACATAAATAAAAAAAAAATCTAGATCATCAATAAAAAAGTATACATTGGTAATCGATTATCAAGATCACTAGTTCTAATCGAATTCCAGCAGCATTCTCCAAATTAGCATTAACAAAGAGAAAGTGACAGTATGTCGTTTGCCCGGTAAGTACTCGGTAAGATACGAAACAATTTCACGCTCTTATTCACTTTGTAGATGACCACATACTGAGAAAATTATGCGTACCTTTTATTGAAAAACGAATTTTGTTGCATACGGATGATATTATATTTGCTGTGTTTACTTGTGTTTTGTGTTTATTGATAGGAAATATTGGACTATCAATATATTACATTTTCTGTGTTTACTGGAATATAATTATCGGACCATCAATATATTGACAAAAACAAAACATGCTGAATATTAGCCAAAAATCTTTAATCTTATATTTTCACACCTTGTCGCAAGGGTCTTTGAAGGGGTCGGCAGAAATGAGTAGGTAGTACTAACAAACCCACCTCCCGCCAGAGATATATTGTGAGTGCCAACGTGATAGCGAATTCATCGCCATTACTCAAGCACGACTATATATACGCTTTTAAATTTCTTTCTTCGATGTTTTCCTTCACTGTTAAGCTTATGGTGTGACTAATAATCGTACTTCAGAAAACTCATTGATACGGTCAGGGTTGGAACTTGAAATATTTATAACAGGCGACTATTCGAGCCACTCAGCCACCCTAAACACTAAACAATAATTAACGATTTTATCAATCTATATACTCACGCAAAACTCTTCCTACTCCCTCTCTACTCCCTCACGGGGTAAGTAGAGCCCTTCTAGAAGGTGAAAAGGAGTAGATCGCCAGTTCCTTCTAGACTTACAAACTCCTTTCGCTTCATTTTCATTCATCATTATATTTTTACGAACCTAGCACGAACCTAGCTGGTCTGTCAAAAATAAAATAAATATTTGAGCAAATTGTTTAAAAGTATTTTAAAATGTACATAAACACACCTTCAGGGTAAGTAGCTCGCAAATGCACTGATAGCGCTTTGCACAGAAGCCGAATGATCGCCCGGCCCTGAGGCAAGACAATGCTCGCATTTCCATATACCATGCACGAAGGGCAGCGTTAAATATGCTGGTTTATATAAACGATCACGCATAACTTAATATAGCAAAGTACAAAGTTGATAAATATTGTCTGGCAATAAATTGGCAACTATTTAAAATATAAATAGTTTATGCATTCCAACGAAAACCCCACAAAGCTTGCGTGCCTTTCTTGAAGAGACTTAAAGATTTGATGTTAGCTAGAGTAAGCTGTTATTATTATTACTTAATTAAAATTAACAGCAGATAGAACGAAATATACCTTAGTGTCCATTGCTAGTATTCATAATTATTATCCCCAAATGACCCGCTCCTATCCAAAGACCTCTCTTTCCGGTCAACTGTTTCCTATCTAAGATATTTCAGGTTCCAACCAGGTTTTCAAGAGGATTTCCAATTCATCCTGACATAACCAAATGTAGCTTTTTGATTAAAAAAAACAACGCATAATAGATGCACTCACTCTTTGTAATTATTGTCATTGAAAAATGCAAAACGTACAAAAACTCACCCTATTATTTAAGCATTAC
Source organism: Drepana arcuata (assembly GCA_016069955.1). NCBI lineage: Eukaryota > Metazoa > Arthropoda > Insecta > Lepidoptera > Drepanidae > Drepana > Drepana arcuata. The sequence continues at coordinate 6,644 of JACCPG010006547.1, read as the reverse complement.
GAACATTTCATTCACTTGCACAATGGAAACTCCCCTTAAGCAGTAAAAGCATGATTGCACGCAGTAGTCGCCTCAAGCGGTTATTTGTCGAACACCAAATTGCGCACCCGTTCGTGCGCACGCGTCATTAAATTTTAGCAATATTCACTCTGCACTGAATATAAGATCTCGTTAGAATAATTTGAATTGCAAAATTCTTTGGAGCATTAAACTGATTTAACATTTCCTTCCCCAGTAATATATTCGATATAACTGCATTTTAAAATAAGCGCTTCGATGTAAAGATTTGGATTTGGCGCTCAATTTAAGATCAGCTATGAAATATGATACTTGTCCTCTATGTAATGAATTCCTTTTTACCAAAACACCTGCAGCTTAAGTTACCCATTTTGTTTTGTTTTTCTGAGCTCAAGCTCAGTGATTTTTCTCCAAGAATTTTAAAATATTCACGACGAATTTTCTTTGCATTTGCTTATCTCTTTTGGGATCCATGAGAAAAGCACATTCCCTGTAACGCGAACTTCCTCTGCGCTCAATGCCCTTTTGAAATTTAGATTCTTGTTATCTAAATTAGGGTTAGGATTCAGGACAAGCCCTGACTGTGACCTGCTTGCGGAAGAATGGAAGGCTATAATGTAGGCATGTCTGGAGTATTGTGCGATAAGTGTATGAATAAGGTCCTTATAATTGCTTGATTGCTAATTTGTGTAATTGGTTTTTAGCCGAACTAATTATGTATAAAATAAATAAATACGGATTTGTTACGACTTCAGTACTGCAGTGGTTTGCTCACTCATATTTGCCTACTCTTCTGTGATGCTTGTGGAGAGGTGTGTAGATTTATTATATGCTGAAACGAGAAGAAGTTGCATACGATTTATCGACTCATATTTTTTGCACCTCGTGTTAGTCGTTCCTAGCATCAGTCATAATTATTATTAACGAGAAAACGAGCCAGCAAGTACCCACGTATTAGATCTTCAGAAGGCTCATAGACATCACAATTCACTAGGAGTATTCCAGTACAGCACGTGCCTGGAGACGTGTGGTAGAAACAATTTGAGCGAATAGATCAAGTTCGTGAAGGCCGCAGGTAATAATAACAGTGCGTTGCAACTGGACCCTGGATCGCGTATCAAGGACGGTTCAAGGGAGAAGAGAGAGGTCCGGCAAATCACTGCATAGATATTTGGTATGTTTTTCAATGAATTAATAAACCATTCACCTTGGGTCGCCCATAATTTGTATTACCTATATGGTAAACTCTTTTGCCTATTCGATGTATAGCAAAATTTTACATCTTACAGGATATATCAGTATTGACAGAACGTCTGCTGCTGGCCCCGCCACGGGTCTTGCCTACTGTCCGTGCACGTCCGTGTACGTGCATACGCACGTACATACGCTCCCTACGGGAGCATACGCTCCCTACTGGGACGAGTTTAAGTGAAGCAAGCATAATTCATATAAGGATCAGTGAATGGGCTTGTATGAAATCTTTGTGAATATTTTTTGTTCAATATAGCACAGGAACAGCTTAGAAGAAGTGGTTGTTTATAACAGAAGATACGAAATACGACCAACCTCTCAGTCATAAGGTCTGCTTCTAGAAAAGAGTGACGTGATTTAGCTCACAAATAGGCAGGGGCAATTATCGTTCACCACCTTATCATAGAGGTTATAAAATATGTATTATTAGTGTACCAAGTGAAACGTTAAGCGCTTATCACTTGCCCTGCCTTCTACCGGGGGCAAACAACTCGCACCCAAATGGTACAGTCATGATCTAAAATTGCATCTCATTTTGTTACACTGTATCTCAGCTTGCTATGACTGTTTGCTGACATGACAGAAAATACCCAAGATTACGCATTCGAATACCGTCTATATTTATATAATCTTAAGGTTTCATTTCTTGTTTAAGTTGTGGCCGTTGCTACCCGCAGTTAAACGGCCAATATATTTTTCATACTTTAAGGGAGTCTGTCTCCTTTGTGGTACTCTCGAACTTTATATTTATCAGCTAAGTAGTAAAAACGTGATAGCATGAAAGGAGATCTCCTAAGATCGCTGATGGTAAGCGGTTGCCCCACCCAATACATGAATGCAATACCGCTCCTGCATTGCCGATCTTATATACTTTTTAGTAATGCACGACGAAGCCTGCGACGTAGTCTACTTCAATTAACCTTTTCATGATACTAGTAGTAGTAGTAGTAGAGTAATAAAAAGTTATACATGTTTATGTTAAGAAAGTGTGCTTCAAAATTCGTTTTGTAGATGGAAATTTGATAAACGCCACACAAAACTATTGCATAAATGCAGAATCAACAAACCATGAACGTATTATAGGGGAATTCAATTAATCGCTGTATAGCCACGGCGGTAAATGTTTACACGGTTGTTGCGTGCAATACCAGGTGTGACGGAGGGTAAGGCACGCTTAACAATTCTGGCGGCTGCAAGAATTATAATTGATGAAATATGTAATTGACACAGCAATTATGAGTCGCGATGAGGTCATCATAGGTAGGTACCTAATCGATTTAATAGCTTCTCAACCAGCGCGGTACCAATGAACAGTGATCAATTAAAGAGGTATGTAAGTCTAGAGAGAACTGTCGCTCTATACTCTCTGCTTTCTCAGTTAGGTGTGACGATATGATGATGAAAGTACTGCAAAACCTGCATGAAGAAAGCAGTGTTTGTAAGACAGCGTTTGTCATATATACAATTTTGGGATAACTTTGTAAGGAAATTAAATAAACTCGTTTAGCAACCTCTCTGATATAACTTCACTGGTATTGCAATGTTTTTTACTGTGATATATTTATTTACAATAACAACAATTAATAATATTTGCAAAGAACAGTTGAAACTAACTACTAACAGATAAAATATTTGTCCCAAATCGGTATCCCGAGGCAACGTGCCAAGAAGACTAGCAGCATTGCCACGCTGGATAGCAATGCTGATTCTCTGAGCGAGATATGTTCCAGCCCGCCTGTCACGAGAGGTCTCGACTTGATGGCGCGAGACCTCTTTAAAAATATGGTGAGCCTCAGGACCCCAAGGCCCCAGAGTTTCAACCGCAAATGCAGCAAATATGTAACCTGACCCGGCATACTTGCGGCGCTTGAGGCACTCCTGCTGAGCAGCAGCGGCGCCGGCCGCCACTGATGGGTCAGGAAGATGGGAAGGAGCCACTGTATCGACACACGTAGCATCCCACACTAAGGGCCGACCCATCCTCCATGGCATCAGAAACATTTTTTACTTAAAGACAAAAGTATTACGAGTTTAGTTATCTATAGTATTATAGTTATCTATAAAAACTGCTAGACTTAAAATCTAGTCGTGTCCATTCACAAACAATGTAACACATGCCCCACTAGGGGAAGTAGCTCTAAGTTATAGGTAATATGGTTAGATAGGTTAATCAGTAAGCAATAGCGACAACGTTTAAGTAATTACACGCTTGTTGGGTGCAATACAAACCGTGACGAGTATCGCACGTTACGGTAGAGCATACCACGTGCTCTACTGTTAGGGGAGGCGTTGGGCCGTAACCTCATCACACCCTCGTATTAACTCCACTTATAGCTTATTTAAACAGTGACACCTGTTTGTTAATCTAAGTTGTGTCGTCGTTGGTAATGAACCTACTTTAAGTCACAAGATTGATTACTGCGGCATATATCTATATAGCGTGTTTTGATTTTTGGTAATTGATATTATGTATGGGTTTTTTTTATACAACAAGAGTGGCAAACAACCATACGGCCCATCTGATGGGAAAAGGTTACCGTAGCCTATTTACGCTCACGATACCGAAGTATCACTTGCGCGTTGCCACTCTGTGTCGGAGAGTTTTATAGTATGTTGGCAGCATAATGGTTTTAATCCCTCTGCTTCCAACACAATGTGACAATCCTCCCCCCTCCCCAAGGAGCTCATTACTGGAAACCTTATTCACCGCGTGGGAACACAATACAAACAATTGTGTTATTTGGCTACGGACTTCTGTAAGGTGGAGGTCCTACCCCAGTCGGGCAGCTCCGAATTCTCTCTTAAATTTACATGTACAATATCAGTATAAGTCTTCACGCCTACCCGCCAGGGTCCCCAAAGGCAGAAGAGTGTAAGTAGTATCCAGATTTCCACTTTCCTTCAGTGATATAAGAACTGCGGTGTCCGAGTGAATGAGTAGCTTGCAGCACAAGAATTGCAAATACGGATCCCGACTGTACTTAAGTACAGTTATTAGTCACACCACGAGCGCTACGGAGGAATCCTGTATAGGCTTGAGAAGAAATAATATGGGTATTAACCGATAGTAGATGCCCATACCTATGGGACAGGCTATGTGGTATATGTATTCAGTTGAGTTTGGGCTCTCTAGAATATAATTATTCTTGTTATTGCACAAATCATTCATATGAATTTGATTTATGATAAAATTTTCTGAAGGTATAAAAGTAAGCAATAAGTTACAAAAACGACATAAATAAATATTGTACGGGAATTACTGTGCACTCGTTTTATATACTTATATACTATTATATTATATATATACTATTTTTAGTGTACCTAATTTTATGGATAGTTAATGACTTATAATATCTACAAGTTAAAATTCAATTACGTCTGTTTTAAGAAAATGAACTCTGTATAACACTGAAAACAATAATAAATAATTATATATAAAAATATCAGCTGACAGAACCACACATCCTTTTATCGGCACAATTACCAAATTAATTTAAGTAACATTCACAACGTATCTCACAAAACAAATAAGCAAATTGCCCGAACATTGCCGTAAGAACTTATCGCAACAGTTGTCCAACAAACCATCTGTCAATTTGTTAGATCAAGACCGTGACTAAACGATTACCATACGTCTCGGTCTGGTATACCACGTGGCTTACCGTGCAGGGTGGTTGGTAGACCGTAGCATTTAATTTAATGTATGCAATCAAGATTCAAATAAATCTGCAATTTTTTTCAAGGTAAAAAGTCTGTTTTATCTCAATTCAAAATACATTTAATCAATATAATTAAAGAAGAGCAAATATTGTATTCAACATGACAGTCACATAAAAACGCAATGTCTATATCCAAGATAGTTTAAATTTAAACGACTTACTCTTCTCCTTTATAGACTGCAGTGTCGTTGGTGAATAAATTTGAATTCCTAAGTAAGCATGAATGTCTAGAATAACCATGCCTAATACTGTGGACGTGCTTTTATCCTAGACTGTTTGAATAGCAACAAAAAGTCGTAAAACAGAACTTTGTTTTTTTAACTAAAGCTTGAGGCAAAACAAAATTCACTTGATATCAAGAAGAATCACATCGATTCCAACAACTATCGGCCTATTGACCGTTAAATTAAATTTCTCACTACTTGTAGCACCACGCTCCCAAGTGATGCACGCTATCGTTCTCGACGTGATCGAATCGTGACTTCTGTTAAGATGCATATTCACAAAAAATCTTAAGAGATCACTTCAGAATTTAATAAGACGTGTAGCTGTCACTTGATTCTCAAAACGGCGTATTTTATTAGATGCTTTCAGAAATTCAATTATTGAAATGATTGGAAAATGTCCAGGAACCAGTTAGTACTACTATTGGAACAGTCAGACAAAAGGCAAGATAATAGATATAGAATGAAAATACTAGGTACACAACAATGAGAATACAGGCAAACAAAGGTATATCCAATTTCCAATGTCTAAGTGGGTGCCATTGTGTCACTATCATATATTTTTTATACTTTAGAACCTAATAAAATGATCCGATAACATATTTTTTTTGGATCTTCAAGCGCAAAAAAGTCAAAATCACGACCTACGCCACATTATGAGATTCGTCAGGTAGGTAATGGAATAAAAGTTGAAGAAATTGAAACTGAAATAGTCAATCCAGGTCTTAAATGGAAACGAGTTAAATCTGAAAGGAGAGAACCTGACAAGTGGTCTATACTAAATGCTAATTAAGTTTAGATTGGAAATCAATAAGAAACTCTTCAAGATGGTGAATTGGATTAGATTGAACTATTGTGCGATCCTAATAATGAAGCAGAGGCGCTAGAAGTTTTATCTAATTTAACTAAACCTGATAAAAACGTTATTTACAATCAGACCATTTGCTAGATTTACGGCTAGATAGTGATAGACTACTTAGATACTGATAAATTTGAATCAAGATAAAAACTGTTCAATCTACCGCTAAACGTACATAATGCGCGTGTCCTTTAGAAACTAGGTTATTTGTTCAATAAAAGTAATTTAGGCCCGTCTGATTTCCGTCAATTTATCACAATTTTATGAACGGAAACCCCAATTCGGTTTCGGATTGCGTCCACATTCTAACACTTCAATTATTTGTCGTGACTTTTGGTAGCATTTCAACGTATAAAAAGATTCAGAACACAACAACGCATACAATCAACCCGTCACAATTTTAATCAAAGACTCCGCAAATTCTATCGCTTTTTTTGTTCCTGAATTCTTTTGCGACGTAATAATTGAGCCAAATAATAGGGCGGAGTTTGGCGAGCCAAAGATTTCCCCACTAACGTTTAGGTAGGAGGGCCCTTGAAATCAGACATTATAGAGATAAAAATGCTTAAAACA
>JACCPG010006543.1:0-13608 GCA_016069955.1 Drepana arcuata | reverse complement strand
CATCAGTCTCTTCATACATGCTCTCCGGTTGCGCGTACTTTTGACGTTTCTATCATTTAGTTCCATAAAGATTTGATTACTTACATCAACTTTTGACGTACAATGTGGGATTTTTTTTAACCAGTGATATTCCTAGTGTTACAGCCGCGTGCTTTTTGGCACCATAGTACCTAAATATCTACACCTTATATCACAGCTATCAATTTACAATCAAATGGTTGATAATAGTCACGTTAATGGTACGTAATTCATTGAATTTTGATTGTTATCGAACACCGCTATGGTTGTTAACAATAATTGAATGCTCTAGAATGTATACCTATTTAATTTAACTACTTGACTAAACGTAGTCACGTTTAAAAAATGGTATATGTTTAAAAAACATAATTTTGTAACTATATTAATTAATGATATTATTGTACTTATTAGTTTTATGTTTACACGAAACATTGAAAATCACAATTAGAAGGTAGAGATCGGTGACACAATGTAAAGTAAATAATTGCATTAAAAAACTTTTAATGAAGATAAGTGTTAGACACTACTGCGTTCGGAATCATATGAAATTATATGATTCCGAACGCATCGGTTCGCATGACCACCAAAGATGTATTGATAATGGTTTATAATATAATTTATTTATTATTATGTGATTACATTACGTACAGTCATCGATACACACGTGCTTGTCTGTATATTACCATTTGGCACTCATTACGCATACCAATTATCTGGATGACTTTGAGTCTTGTAACAATATTCGTGTGTATATTGTAAATAATAGCTAATGTAATGATATAATTCTTACGCCTACATTACCACCGCGACGTATGCATATTATAGGATTAAGGTATTACAAAGAATACATATCACCAATTAATTATTGTTAAAGTAAATAATATCAGCTTTGTGCAATAAATTATATTATTCATAACATTATCTTAAAATACCATCGTTATTATATGCTTTGAATATATTGTTTTCTTTATATATTCCATTTTTGCCGATGCTTTGAAGTACTCAGTGTACCTACATAATATATATTGGATATAGCTTAGGTGAATACTATATTTTATTATATTAAAATAATAATTGAGGTTAACATCAAATCTCAACAAAAAAACTATACATGAATAATACCTGTTTGAATAAAAAAATGTTATGTGTCACAAATTGAAATATTTCGGACACACTTTGTGTTCTGTCTGGAAGAGGAGTTAGTACTTTGTATTTAAAATAACTTAGAAAACAAATAGCACTACAAAATAATCCCTGTGTGTATGAAAATTATGTTATGTTCAGAATATACCTCGGCTCTGTGTTGCCACATGTAGCGCAAATAATATTCAGTTCAGTATGGGTATTTTCAGATTGTATTTATTTAATACCAATAATGTCGTATAAAGTCGTGTTGTGTATGGCCCTAATGTTGTAGAAATAATTTAATTCGCCTCATCATATCATGCTGCAAATATCCACACAAGTTCTGCTTTGCTCACAGCCAGCGTTCCATTCAACTAAATAACTTTACATATTAAGCTGCAGGCTTGCCCATTTCGTGGTGTAAACAATAATAAGCATCATAGTTTGCTGGAATTGATTTGATTTAAACGTTAAGTCGTGTGTGGGAAACCCTTAAGTAATAATATTTTCAATCACTAAGATGCACATGAGTACAAATAGAATTCTTGCCAATTTAGTGTAATTATAGAATACAATATATGTATATATGTATAAGTTTGTAATGAACACCAATGGCTTTTGTACATTCTTAGTATGATATATTTAAATAGGTTTGTTGTGTTGTGTAGTTACTGCAAATAGTTGAGTAGTCGTAGCCTAGCGCGCAACTAAGTACATTTCAAATGACTGTGAGTTAATGAAGTTTAATTCGCTGGTGACGTCTTTAAGACAGGCAAATGATCCGCTATAACGCGCTAAACCGATTGTTAAGCTAAAAGCTTTAGACAATACGGGACTGTCTGAACTAAACGTCTTTAAAGCTTGTGTTTCCTTTTACTTCTACAGAAATAACTTGACTTACAACAATACTGTCTAGCGTTGTTAAGATGCTTGATAATGTTTGATTTAAATTCCCGGGCCCTTCGTGTATTACCACTCTCACATAAATTCTTACGTCAAAAAGATGAAATAATACAAAAACTGATGATTACCTAAGGTATGACTTGACGATATTCTGACAATGATTTCAAATTCTTTATGACGACTTACAAGTAAGTGATAATGAAATGCAACTCTCTTTTCCAACAAAGACTGAATCACATGTTATAGAGGACAAGTTAACAAATGAAACTTCGATAATGATTTCCGTTAGGAGCGTTTTAATCGGTACTGTTGTAAGAAATGAAGTGAGTATGTGCAGTTGTAATGTTTAAATGTATGTTATCTAACTACTATTATATAAATATAGTAGTGGCTGTGTCTAATGTAATATTAAATCTCAGTTGTAAGTGATACGAATTATTGAAATAATTATTTTGCTACTATATCGGTGTAAAGGTAAATTAAAGATCACGAAGCACTTATGGCCTTAGATGCAACAATGCGCTGGTACAAACACTTTCAATGGATATATTGCATATTATTGTACCGATGTTTATCTCTCGAATGTAAATTAATTTATCGTGTTATTCTATGGAATACGCTGCCTGTAAATCATGTTTTTTTTTGTAAATAGTACCCAAAAGCTTTGGTGCCGGTCACAATTTTTGTTTGCTGAAATGATATCTGAATCTTAAATCCTGAAAGAAAGTACAAGCTATTATGAGTAGCTTTTAATAACCGAAGATAATTGATTGGATAAAAAGTGTAAAACTTTCTAATATTAAAAAATCCTACAGTTTCAGAGGTTGGCAGGCTCCAATGAAAGCAAACTTTAGAGACGTAATAGCATCATGATATCAATAAATTGTTGACCGGCTCTTTAACATTCTGGGTATGGTATATATCATTAGTAGATCTTGTAATCCTTATATGATAACCACATTCTAATAGTATTTAAACATACCTAATGCCATGTAATTTTGAGCAATATAACATAACCAATTGTATAATTCTAAATTACGTATTGTATACAGAGGTGCTTATTATCACTAACGTAATGCCACAAAGCTGTTATATTTTCTAATAGCTAGTAGATATTCTAAAAGTTGTTCTAAATATCGTAGCTTCTTAGCAGCGTATCGTACGCTTCATCTAGCGTCGGGAGCAAGATGTGTAATATATACGTATATATGTAAGTATATTTTTATTTTATATTCATCGTGGCCCGTAAAGCTAAGTTGTCGGCGGCTGGCTATCCGAGTGGAATAGCAAATTTGTACAAAGTCCCACATTTTTTTTCATATCACTTTTAGTTGAAACCATGAGATACATATGTATACGTAAAGCACTAAGGTAAATAAAAACCAATGAAACTGTTCCTTTGAATATAGAAAGAGGAACACGTCTTTCGCTGTGTTTGCTTAGCACTCAAGTAGTGCCTAGCTGGAGAGACTTAAGAAACGAGAGATCTTGGACCACCATCTTCAATGCATAAACTCTAGCCCCCTTCTTTTTTAATGTAATCGAATATAATCCAAGTCTTTGTAATAGTTAAGCTCATACATACAGACATATACAGTTATATTTTCTCCGATTGGCTTTCCCGAGACTTCCATCTTATGCAATAATGTGTAAAATCTAAAGCCAAATAACTGGGGCCTTACAATGACGTGCTAATTACATAATTATGCATAGCGAAAGGAAAGTATGTATGTATTTGTCGCCTATGAATCTGTCCCTTTCGCACTGTTCAAGGATGAAGCCAATAAAGGTTACATGACTGTCGGTTAAGTATGGGATGTGGCTAAGTAGGTAATATAATACATACATATGTATGTAGGTACATACATAGGTATGTATGAACAATTGCTTGACAGATTTAAAAGAGAATGAAAGTGGGTTGAGAATGAATGAGTTACTCGTCAAATGTTTTCTATATGCTGATGACCAAGTAGGTATTACTTGCGTCTACGGCCGAGGAGTTGCAGGAGATGGTAACTGCTATGAGTGGAGCTTTTGTTAGAAAGGGAATAAAGATGAATGTAAAGAAGACGAAGGTATTGGTGTTTGAAAGAGATGAGGCAGTGACAGAGTGCAATATCGTGATTGGAGAGGAACAAATGGAACAGGTGAACGAGTTTGTATATCTATCTGGGTTCAAAGTTTACAAGAGATGGAAAGTGTGAGAGTGATATTGAAAGAAGAGTGAATGCAGGAAACATTGTGAATGGCGCTTTGGAATCCTTCATGGGCAGTCGGAAGGTGTCTTTCAAGGCTTGTTTGGCTGTGCATGGGAGAGTGTTGGTTCTGACACTCATGAACGGAAGTGAAAGTTGGGTATGGCAGAAGAAACATAAAAACGAATAAATGCAGTTGAGATGAGAGCGTTAAGAAGTATGATAGGAGTAAAACTGAGTGACAGGATAAGAAATAGTGAGATTTCCTTATCTCACTATTTCTTATCCTGTCACCCAGAAAGAAGATGTAGTGACAAAAATTGAGAATGGTATGCTGAGATGGGTTGGCCATGTCAAGAGGATGAATTAAGAACCATTGACGAAAATAGTGTATAAGGCTAGTGTGGATGAAAGTGTTGGGTAGTAAGGGGTAGACCTAGGCGTACTTTTCTAGACCAAATTAGGGACGTCTTGAAAAAAGACCAGGTCAAGAGTACCCTAAACCGAAGAGCATGTATGAAGAAAATAATGAAAGTGGACGAAGTGAAAGAAGTATGTAAGGATCGTAGCAAGTGGCAAGAAGTGGTCTCTGCCTACCCCTACGGGAAAGAGGCGTGATTATATGTATGTAGGTATATCCTCACGTTGACGACGTTATTTATTATAAGTTCGGTTAAAGATGATTTGATACCACCTATGGTTTGTTTCCCTGCTCGGATAGTTAGCCCTGTACGCTGGATCAGTAGGCTTATAAGGTGATTATAGTTACACATAGTCAGTGACTTGTTAATGATTACTAATGGGCCTTCAGTACGATTTATATAGTCGCCAACAATCTAGTACAAATTTGAGACGTGGGACGGGTCTTGTCGATCGTCGAACTTATTATTATATATACTTGTTGAATATGACACGCAGTTGGTAAGATATCAAAATACATCCTGGCTGAGGGGAGGTAGGAATGTAGAGAAAGTCCTCTACCTTACAGAAAATCGAAGCCCAGTGGCTCTGCACACATTTTCTTAGATGGTTTTATTGGTATGAAAAAGCGTCCGTACCTCACAAGGAATAGCTATCCTATCCGTTCGTCCCTTTTAATGCTAAAACAGCTAAAGCTCCAAAAAAGATCTGATCTCTGTACTGCAATATGCAAAAAAATATGCATTATCAGAGATTGACTTGCCCAGAATTTGTTCAAGCTCGTGATAGCCTTTCTGCTGTTACAAGTGTGTATATGAGTAAGTATAGTGATAGCATCACACTTACGGTACGGTTGTGTTTGGGCTATACCGTAAGTGCGTTTTTGGACAAAGGGATTCTTTTTCATGAAACCAAGTGGATCTGTACTTTGCACTAGTCTTGGTGATAACTCTCAACAGTCTTAGCTCGGCCAGAATCTATTTTGAAGTAGTAATACAATTACAAGTACAATACCAACGCACGCGTGGTACCTACTAATACTCTATATACAATTGTTAAGTTGTGCGGCGCTTCAGTCAACTGTTGTTATGCGAGATTTGTGACAGGTTGTAGTCTCAAACGCATATCGAATGTGCTAATAACTGCTGCTAGTGTGTATTGGCTACAATATGCACACTTCATCGCAACACAATACTTATCAAAGTTAATAAGTATATACACATATTTTTGTACATAAGAACTTATAGTTTTCCAATGTATCTTACTGTTTTTACTTGAATTAATGAAGAATTTTTGACGATGTTCACATAGATATGTAGCAATGTAGTATAATTTATAATGTTTAAATGTTAATTAATTTCACTTGTTGCTCGATTTTGAAAAGGTAACTTAGTTGCAAACAAGTGTCCCTTCCCAATGGTTACGATGAGTAGTTCAATCACCAAAATAGTTAATGACATTCATAGTCTAAAGTTGCGTTGTGAGATATGGCAAAACAATCGAAGTGCATGTCAAAAGAATAGTGATTACCTCGCGATGGAAGCTCATTCTAAAGTTTTGGAAACTAATCGTGACGTTTTTCGATATTATCGTCTTTATAAAAACTTGAGTTTGTATAAAAAACCTCTAAACCTTCAATATCGGAGTTATTGATTTAATTATACAATCAGCAAAGGCCATTATACAAACTGCAAATCGTTGAATTTACTGAAGTAAAGTAAAATAAAATACCCGGGATCGGAGGGTAATGAAAATGCATAATTATATCGTTTTTTTATTAGAAAGTAAATGCAAAATTCGAACTTATTAACCCTGCCACATACGGTGAGGTCTTGGGAACTTAATTTGACGAATTGCCAGTCAGGCACGTGCGCCAGCATTCGTTTGTGAAGTTCTCATCAAACCTATTTTTTTACAGAGTACTGCTAGAAGTATATTTAGGTACTGATTCTCCATCAATAGCAAGTGCAGACAAAATAAACAAAAATATTGTAAAAAATATGTTTCGTGTTAATTGCAGTGACTAATTGAATGTAAGCGATATAATAATCCCTTTGTGTTGTATTGTGTGATTTGATGTTATGTGCACTTAATGTCAGCCGTGATAGTTTATCGTGTATTTAGTCAATTTGCCCGTGTATTCATTAGATATGTGAAAAAGTAAAAACGTCAATCGGATCCTTAATTTGTTCTGTCATTACGTAAACATTTTATTTCTATTCATGATAGTAGGCATTAATTAAATATCCCAAAATAAAAATTATTTAGAGGATAAATCTATTAACATTCAATAAAAAAATATGTGATAACCAATATACACGCAAATTTTGGCAAGTCTTACTTTCATCTTCATCTTTAATTTCATTAAGCCTGTGCTTACAGCTGTATACATATACTTAACCATCAGCTAAGTTTCACATTTAATCTCACCTCACCAGCATTATTAACATTCCTAGAACGATAAGATACATAGGTATGATCGCATCAAAATTAACCCAGCGTTATACAGATTTTATAGTCGATAGACATCAATAAAGATGTATCAGATCAATATATAGGCATATTTTTGATGTAATTGTATTTGTTTGGAGGTTTCATAAATAAAGATTTACGCTGTCAATCAAATGTATGTTTACCAAATATATCCGTATTGGTCAAATACAACCTTAATATGTAACAGCTGTAGTGTATGTTCGTACCTACATTACATAACATTTAAATGAATCGTAAAATTACGCTCGCGTTTGAATAGGTTGACGTGATCGATTTTAGGCTTACTAAATTAAAAGGTTCAAAAATTATTCATCGAATCATGTCTATTATAATATTTATTATACTTAGTATCATGCGATGGTTGACTTAAACAAAATCCTATAGGTATAATGTTAAACGTGGTATTTAGAGAGTAATTGATTTAATATGGTTCTTTAGTTGACCACGATCGTATTATTGTAGATGTTTCCAAAGCACAGATAAGGTTGATTTAATGTTAAGCTTGTAGTTGTATCTGTACTTATTTACTAAAGTTGATTGACTTTGTATATGTTGATAAAATTTATATATGTATTATAATTAAAAAATTTATGCATGTAATGCACTTTTGTGTAACATTTGAATTGTAAGTTAGTTCATTCTGTTTTATAAAAATGGGACTGCAATAAATAAGTTCCGATTGATAGTATGGTTTTATTTCTGCCTAGACATTTGACCGATCAAAGAGTTCTCATTATTATTTTACAAATCAAAGATAACCGTAAAAAGCGAGCATTGCCGGAAACAAAAGGTTCAGATGACAATCGAAAATATACATTATCTACTACCTACCTGCTACTCTACTATACATACATAATTATTAGAATGCATTTTTATTCAACTAAAGAACGAAAATTCAACAATTGAAGTATAACTACTTAAATCTACGTCCAAATTAACTACAATACCTACCTATATTTGTATATGTAACGCTGGCGGCCACGTATTGAGAATAGTTAGAAAATTTAGGACTGTACCTACCTAGTTAATTTTTATATATGTATACATATATATTATAGGTATTTCTTCTGTGCGTGTATTTGTCACTGAACTCCTAAAAGGCTGGACCGATTTCAATGAAGTTTTCTGTTAGTCTAAGTGGATTTGAGAATGGTTTAGATTCACAATTGGAATAGGTGGCGCTGTGATCATGTTTCAAGAAAATTTATTTTTTTACCTGCTGAACAGGTTTCCTGTTTAAAGTTTCAGTAATCACGTCTAGCTTTATGGTGAAGAAAATTGATGGTTGAAAATGGTTCCTAGTTGATCCATAAATTATTTCCTGCTCAGGAGCATGCATACCTGAAATAAATTAATCAGCCGGAAGGCTCCGGCTAACTGATTGAGGATAGCTACGGCAGACACGATGAGATGTAGGTATGTTTCTTTACTTGGGTTGGGTCACATCATCCGAAGTCCCTTTTATGTATCACGAAGGTAAAACGGCACACCTTATTTACGGATATTACAATTGAACTATAATGAAGCCGTGGTGGCCGAGTGGTTCGAGCAGTTGCCGGCGACGCAAAAGTCGCAAGTTCGAATCCCGACTGTACCAATGAGTTTTTTCTGAACTTAAGTACAGTGATTAGTCACACCACGAGCTTTACGGTGAAGGAAAACATCGAAAGGAAACCTGCATACGTCTGAGAAGAAATTCAAAGGCGTATGTATAGTCGTGCTTGAGTAACGGCGATGGACTCGCCATCTGTCACGTTGGAACCTAATATACCTCTGGCGGAAAGTGGGTGTGTGGGTATTACCTATACACTTCTGCCTACCCCTTCGGGGGCCCTTGTGGGAAGGCGTGAGGATATATTATTTATTATTATAACTATAATGAAGAAGGTTAAAACCATTTGGCTGCGATCTTTTGTAAGGCAGAAATCTACCCACACCCACATTCCGCCCGAGATATATTTAAGGCGCCAACGTGACAGATGGGGAGTCCATCGCCGCGTCTCAAGCATGTCTTTTAATTTCTTCTTAAATCGCATTTCCTCTCAATGGTTTCTTGCACCGTAAAGCTCGTGGTGCAAGTAGATAGTAATAGTTTAAAATAAACAATAAATTCGAAACCTATTACTTACCTAGTCCACGGGAGAGCCATACATACCTACTACTATTAGCAGATTCATCATAGAATATCATTTATCATATTAAATCATTTCTACAATTTAGAACATCATACTTCATTACAACCATCCAATAGAAACAAACCTCTAAATAAAATACTTATGTATGTATTGAAATTTATTTACAATGGATATTGTAAAGAGATAAAGTTTTTGTGCGATCTAATGTGCTTCTAGACATATGTAGATACTACGAAGCTATTACCAGGAAGCCTTACTCAATATCTTAATAATAGACAATATAGGAGGCTAGCAAAAATAAACCCTTTATTTGTGATACACAACTAGTAGTCTGCAGCTTTTGCTTTCCTTATAAACTGTCAGTAGTGCAATAAGCTACCGTTCATGTTATCATATTCTTACTATTAAAAAGTATATAAAATAAATGAGTACCTAAAATCAACAATTTACAGAGTGAGTAGTACAGTTATTCGTCTTAAAATTTAAATTTATTAACTATATGACTAGTTCCATTAAGTACCTTACGATTGAGCATTTTTGACCTTTCTGTTTCAAACGAAACTCATTGGTGAAGCTATCTTTATTTTAAATTTGACATTAATAAATATTGTGTAACTGGATGTTTACCAAATTTTTGTCGTTCACTAGTTAGCTTATAGCTACCTGCTATATCGCAAGTTATCGGCCACCACGGCGTTATTAATAACATATACTATAGATTTTTACATAAATGGACGTTATTTGCTGTGAATTTTGGTTACAGACATCATTGTTAAATCTGATGTATATGTAAGTCACAGAGACGAGTGCATGAGTATACGTGACAATGTTGTGTGGATATCATCGACAGAGGAGGATGGGAATAGGAGGTATTCCAGAAGTGTCTGACTAGCCAGGCAGCAGATGCTTGGTAAGAGCAGCATCACACGACCAAACCGGGTTGTATCTCGGGTAGAGCAGTGATTCTGTAGCGCTATCAAAGTCTGATCCTGCAGTGACTCGATATGAGATGTTGAAATGTTTATGCAATCTGTGAAAATAACGCTTTGTTACACATACACACACATGCACACACACGAAATGATAACTACTCTGATAATTTTTCGTTAGTTACGACCAATGTTATTTACCTGTACGATATAATAAAGCTGTCTTCAAACAATCGTATTCCGATTTGTCCAGCTTACATTGAGAGATCCTCTTCAAAAGGCGTGTTAGTTTTTTCACTTCCTCTTTATAACTAGGTCGCTTCGCTGTCATGACTGACGTGATATGATCTGTAATTATTAATGGAAATGTAGCATAAACAGCACATTTGATAGTTAACGAAATATTAGGTTACGTTTTAATAATCTCACCTTCATCAAAATAGAATGAAAACTGTGCAGCAGTGAGCACGTATAACTCCTTCCAACTATTGTGTAAGAGCGCTGCCCGGTCTGCACACTTCATCTGAGAGAAGGATCGTACCCCGTGAAGCCATTTAATTGAAGCTATTAATAATTTTGCCGCTGGATCATAGCTAACGTCTTGGATTCTCCACTTATCCAGTTCCAGAACTCTAGACTTTTGGTCAATTTGAGCACTTTCGCTACTTTCATCAACACACGTGTTTGTGCTTTCCGCCAAGCGCACAGATTTATGTGTTTCTTTTATGTATGTAACATATGAACTGTGCTTTTGGTTCGCTTCTTGAGACTGTATGAAGTTACCTGAATGCTTTGAAACAACATGCACTGGCGGTTCGAAATTAGGCGAAAGCGGTGGAATATTTGTGACATCTGAAAATATGCATTGATAAACAACAGTCTTACAAAATGTGATGTATAAGCATAAAATTAGACAATAAATCGCAGCTGCACAAACTGTATAGTATATACACAAAATGTTAACTGTACTGTATGCATATTTCGCAAAAAAAAATATTATTCGCAACTGCAAATAATATATTTCTTTTAATATATACCTTGTACATTTCCATCTTCGTTGGTGCTCTCTGCTTTATATGCCTCTTCAGAGCTGGAAACCTCATCCTCTTTAATTTTGTCAGACATCTGTGAATGTGGCTTCTCAGGCATACTTTGATGTGAAATGGATGCGTGAAAATGGGAGTTTAACCCATTTGTCGATGTAGCTGCATATAATAAGTTGTACATACATCAAAGCAACGTATTTGTTACAATATATAAGTTTTTATTACACAAAACATAACTTACTTTCTAAAGTTGACGTCGGACTTAAGGTCGGTATAACGGATGGATAGAAAATGTTGGCAGGAAAGTACCCCGCGTTCGGAGATGTATATAGAGACGACGGAAACAGCGGTATTTTGAAAGGACTCAAAGAGCCAAGAGAGGTCACTTGAGATCCTAACAGTGGATTCAACTGGGAAAAATTTGCAGGCAACGCTTCGGGAAGTCTAACTGCCGGAAAATCTTGGAATGACGCCGAGCGTTCAAGGAACGATTTATGTACATTGGATAAGGGTTCCGGAGGTGCAGGCACGAGGCCATTGTATGGGGACAAATGTGGGATTCCAGAGAAAACGAGAGGGGCGGTTGACGGGAAAAATGCTTGTTGTCGAGTCAAGTTGTAGCTCAGTTTTTGAAACGCTATTTGATGTTGTGCTGATGCTGCTGGTCGAGGCGCACGCTCATGCTGGACTGCTGCAAGAAGATTTACTGTCATGTATATAAATATATATATGTATATAAATATATATATGTATATATGTATATAATTACTTTTAATGGGATAGCCTCCTTTCTGTATATTTATAGGCACTTGACCATTGAGAGAGCTATATTGAACACAATGGCAACGTATGCCATATGGGACATATAGGATTAGCGAGTTAATAATTAAAATAACAACACAAACTGTACATATTAACCAACACGTAGAATCCAAATAAATATCCAAAGTAAAACCTATATGATGGTACAAGTGCTAGGCAAACTATATTAACTTTGAGGGTAAAATAACAGAGTAAGGTTCACCGGCCGTGCGAACAAGGTACGATATGGCGGATGGCACGAAGCGAAATCAATTTTATATGTAAATAATATCTGTGCGAAGAACCGCTGTCGATGACAGCTCGCTCCGAAGTGCCAAGTGTTTACATTTACACCCCAAACTTAGTGAGTTGAGATTTGTGGAGCACTACACTTTTACAAGTTGAAGATGTGGCCTTTGTTCCCAATCCTTACGATTACTGTTGGTATACTGATATATTTGAAATTGCAGACATTGCACAGTATTATAAATGTGTGTATGATATATATATATATATATATATATATATATATATATATATATATATATATATATTCTAAGCTTGACTCAGAAATATAAGGACATTCTTGGAAATCGTGATCGAGGAGAATACTTTGTTATGAGCTCTGCGTAGCATTACACAAATGTAAATATAGAATGCTGAATAATGGGTACACCAAGCCACGCTACTAGCAATTTTATCATATATTTATAATATACTATCTGTACTCTGGCACACTTCGCTGTGGCTCATTGTACTTGCATGCATGTTAAAAGAAACCTGGCGAAATAAAACTGTCCCACCCGGCTTCGCTACTGAAACACGACAGTAGCGACATCTACTGCGTCCAGTTGTATTTTCATACCATACCATCCAGGGACCCACTCAAATATACACACGATATATTGTGTTGGCATTATGCCAATAACAGTATACGGTCATCATTATTATCTATAACTTACGAAAACCATTAGTATATTCAACCAATACCTGAAAACGTATACCTATTTCATTGTTACACATAGGTACACCGTACATTTAAATGTCAGAATGAACATTGAATTACTGAACAGCTCATGCCACTTATAAGAATATGACTCCGTGTGAATTAGAAGCTGCTCCCAACTGAACTGATACGGAAGGGAACCCACACAATGCGTCGCGTTTTTCTCACTCGCCACTTACTGACACTTGTATACCGCAAATACTTGAGGCGTTTCCTAATGGAAAAGACATGCTGGCGACGAGCAGCCCTGGATAAATACTTTATTGAGGCAAGTGCTCGGCCGTGTTCCAATATTGATTGCTGTATATTTCACGAGATAGATATGTTTGATCTTATTGAGCATAATTATATTGAAGCGTATTATGCTTATTTCTTAGTCTGCATTAAATAGGGGGCGTGAGATTATTATTCAAGCAATGCTGATTTAATCATAATTAATGTTAGAAGTTCGATAAGTAATGATTAATATAATAAGTCAATAAATTTAAAGTGCAAAAACATGTAAAGAGACAGATGAATGTGGACGAAGCGAAAGTA